>VZRV01002750.1:501344-621309 GCA_013398115.1 Falcunculus frontatus | reverse complement strand
CAGCGCTGAGTCACCGCCGCGGCCGCCCCGCCGCCTCCTTTGTTGTCAGGCGTGGAAAAATCCGGGGTGGCGGGGATGGCTGGGGGGAAATCCCGAGGGAAATGGGGGAAAAATGAGACCTGTGTGGCGGCTTGGGCCGGGCTCCACGGGCTCAGCGCCGCCCCGCCCCGGGAGGGACAAGGCGCGTGGGGCAGCCGCGGGTGGGTCTCAAACTCCTGCCGGGGCCGTGGGTGCCCTGAGCGGCCCCGCTCACCTGCGGGAGCCACCACTCTGTCCGTGGAAGAAAATCTCCCAGCTATGCATGCCTTTAACTTTCCCGAGTGGTTCCTTCCCGTGTCCCGAAGCCCTGTGGCTATTCCCACTTAATTCTGTCGGAATTAAGGTCCCCATCCCAGTCAAGAGGCCAAGAGGTCACGGCCAGCCAGCCAAAAAGTGTTCATTGCGCCCAAAATCTGTCTCCGAGTGAGCACTACACGATGGGGACATGAAAGAGAACCTGGGACATGGCATAGCGTGCACAGACTTTGGGAATGAGCCCAAACAAAGAAAGACATTTGGGGATGAAATGTGTGTTTACACACGGGGGTACACACTGGGATTAAATAGATTTCTTTTGTATATTTATCACTGAGATTATTTTGCGTTTCTTCAAAACAGATGAACTGAATCACAGCACAGCGGCTTGAGTCATCTCAGGGATGAGAAGCTTCAGCCTGATCTGGGGAGCTCCGCAATTTGAGGGGCTGAGCATTCGGCATCCCTTGGGCTGCGAAGAAAGACCCTTCCCCTGCAAAACCCCCAGCCTCAGAAGTCCCAGCAGGAAGAATGCTGGGTGCTCAGTAGATGGTGCTATTTCCACCAAATTTATGCTGAATAACCCACTGCCCCAGGATGGGAAGGACAGCGAATGAATTGGGAGAAACACGTTTTCTGTGAGGCAGGGCTGAAATCCGGAGAGTGGTACGTACTCAAAGATTGTTCAGGTCTTTGTGTGCAGCTGTTCTTCCACTAGGAATAAACGGCAGCCAGGGTGAAACCTAGGAAATAGATGAATTCCAGGGCACCAGTGGCCATTGTCACATCTGGTTCAATTCAAGCCTGCTGCCAAGCACCAACATACACCATCAGAGCTGTCCTGTGGACAGATGAAATGTTAAAATATGCTCAATGCTCCTCCAAAAGTCTCTTATGACATGCCAAGCTGGACAGCCATTTGTGTTGTCCATGTTCACAGTGTCAGCCCTGGCAATGGGCTGCCTCATTCCCCAGCACTCTTTCCATTACAGGAGTGTTGTGAGATACAGTTGTTCTGTATGTGGTGCTCATGGACACTGTATGAAAAAAAAACTCATAAAAATTGATTTTTTAAAAATAAATGTGGTAAAATGATGTGCCTGGATGAATGAGGCAGTATTGATCAGTTCCCTGGTGTGTGAGCAGCCCTCCATCTGAAGCATGGGAGGGGAAAATAGTTTATGGCCAGAAAATTGCAAATAGCAACGAAATAAAATTAACTGCAAGGCCAGCAGAATGCTGAATTTCCCTATCTTTTGCATTCTTGACCTTACAGACCTCTCCATATCATTGCTGTATGCAAGCATTAACCATTTGTATTCTAAAGACACTTTGTAGTAGCCCTGATCAAGTTTTTATCTCTGTTGGCTTAGACACTCCACAGGCAGTTGTCCCTGCTCTGACACTTTACATCAGTTTTTCCCAACCCTTCCTCCGCTCAGACAGATATTTTGTTGTGATATGTATGGTCTTCCCAGCAGGTCCTGCACATCCACACCTTTAAATGGAACGTAACACTTTCCTGAAGCAAAATTACAAAAAAACTCTGGGTCTCTTGCCATGGCTGTCAAAGGAGCACAGGCATTTTTCATGGTGTTTTGTTCCAGAGTTACATTCAGTTTAAGCGTGTGGTTATGCAGCATCACTGACAGGTGCAGATTTAGCAAAGTCCACACAAAAACATGATTCTCTTGTGCTCTGTGAAATTACTGTAATGATGTGCAACCCCTAAGCTACCATGGCTGTATCCAGACCTGAAAAATATTGCTGGGCATAAGTGAGAAAGGGGAAGACTTGTGCGGTGCAGAAAGCTGAAGGGACTCACCAAGGACACACCTGAAGACCAGCAGTGGCTGAGATCAAGCTGTTATCCTGTTGTCTTAATTCCTCACTCAGTGCCTCATAAAAGACGTGGTCAAATGATGGCTCTGAGTCAAACATCTCACGAGCAATTTAAGGCACAACTTGAGTCATCACATTGCCTGGTTTTGGTGCAACAGCTGCCTGGTACCTCAGACCCCTGGCAGGGGAATGAGTCAGTCCAGCTCAGCTGCAGCCCCTAAGAGAGGAACACATGAGTGGTCAGCATTGTCTCCCATATGTGAGCCACTCAGATTCCTGCAATTCCTATTCCTTCTTTAAGGCACATCATATGTGCCTCTTGCCTTTTGACCACATGAAAATTGCAGTCCATGGTTCACGTGATGAAGAAATTTGGCCGCAACTGCATTTTACTCACGGCAAGCCTTCTCCCCCCAGCACTGTGGGTACTGAAACTCTGGAAAGTGCTTGAAAAAGCCTCAGGGATCTTTCTAGATGAAAAGCAATACATAAATGTAAAACATTACAATTTTATTTTAAATGAAAAGCAGTGTACTGGAATAAAAAAAAAAATTAATATACTGGCTGCACTTTAGACAGAATGATTCACTGGAAATACTTAACATGAAAAAATTCCCTTCTTGTTAATATTATAGGCAAAAGTGCATAGACATTCTATCATATGATTGTCACGGGACATATGTAGTATGTACTGTGGCATTTTGGTATCTCATGAATCAAGTATTATGTATTTTAATTGCCTGTTGCTGTTTGTATTTCTTTTTAGTCAAACTGCAGAATTAAAAGCAAAATCATCCTTTAATTTAAATCTCTCTTTGTGAGGCAGGGAATTGCATTTTACACCATGCCCGCACCATACCTGGCCTTTGAGTGTTACCACATTATAACCTTAAATAATAGTAAGAACAATTTTACTGTAGCAGAAACAAAGTGGAGCATTTTACAGGGGCAGACACAAGTGGAGTCAGCTGCTGTGGGATTCCCCCTGCTTAGTTTTAGCTGTCTGCAAGCAGACGTCTCGTCTAAGCAGGTCATGAAGGCTGGGTTAGAGGTAGGTACCCTCAGAGAGAGATTTGTGCCTCCTACCCTAAATGTCTGTATTAGAACTGGATTAATTGCTTTGGAAGTACTTCTGCTGATTGTATGAGGGAGAACCTGACCAGCTTCAGCTAGATGCCTTCCTCAGAATTTCTTTAGCTTTGTGTAATTCCTTCCCCCAGAGTGGCAAAATGCCTCCCCACTGCCTGCTCCCCTTTGCAAACAGGAGTTGAGTGCTGCCTGTACACCAGGATTTTTATTCCATGTAATGTGCACTGACTTGAAGCACTGACTTGAATCACAGGAGACTGTGGTTTTCTTTATTCTTCTGTAGGCACTTTAAATATAATTTTTTTCCTAGATTTTTAATTTAATAGAAGTAAATCAACTGGAATGCAGGTTGCTATGAATGTTTTTCCATACCATAATTCTACAGAAACATCAGTTAAGTATTTAAAGAAACATCTGCTATGCACATAGATGTATGAATATATATATATAGGAGCTGAACAATATGACTTTGGAGCTTGCAGGGTTTTCTTTACACAAAGCCAGGGGCATAAAAGGGATTTCCTCCAAGTTTTCCTGTGTATTAATAATGAAGATCAGGATGCCACCTTTGCTTCCTCCCCTTCTGAGCATACAGTGAAAGGAAATGGTTCTGGATCGAATCACAAAGAGCAATGGAAAAAACCAGACTGCACTCCACGCTGGCACTCAGAAGTTTAATTATCCAGCATGCTGCATCTTTATGGAAGAAGTAGACAGATAAATCCCATATGTTAATAGTTGGCCCCCTGTGGCTGACCTTTGGCTCAAATATTCCATATTGTGATTAATGTCACACAGTTGGATCCAAAACATGCTCATTCCCCAGGCTGCAGAAAAAAAGGGGATTTAATTTACCTTCCAACAACAGAGTTTTATTTGATCACTCTTTTGGAGACTGATTTTATCCCTGCCTGTAGTCTGGCCTCTGAAGAGCTGTTCTGCACTCCCTCTGCTAGGACTTAAGACCCAGCTTCATATTGCCTCCACTACTGACTCACTGGGCAACCTAAAATAAGTCATTTTGCCTCAGGTTCTGGTCTAGTAGAACAGAAGATAACTGTGACTTCCTTGTTGACACAGTTTGAACTTGCAAATGGAAGACACCAAGCGAGGTTCATCTTCAGACAAAATTAGGTATTGACCTCTAGAACCTCAAGGTCTCACAAGATTACGTCAGAAAATTATAGATATGCTTGGATTGTGGTTTTCTGGCCACCTTCTCCCTTAATCTTGCCATTTTTATGTGCCATTGTTTGCCTTCTAGTGTCATTATATTGATCTTACATCATTTTAGTAACACAAACTGTGCCCCTGGCACTGGCATAGGCAAGCAAGCACCAAGATCTCTGAGCCTACGTGTCAGTTTGATCCTGAAGGACACAGGATCTGTTGAAAGGATACACATCCTATGTATAATACAGATACACAGTGCCTAGCACTCCATAGCACTTTTCTGGGGAAATCAGATCCTCGAACATATGTTTATGGGTGGGCTCGGGGTTGTAATGCAGAACATTTTAACAGACTCAGCAACGTGTCTCTGGCATCCTCTGTAGGGTCAAAGCCTCGAGGTGCTGCAAGTATTGATACTAGAATTCCTCCCCATTTGACTTCTCTAGAGGGAGGTCTGACACAGAAAGCCTCATTCAGCTAATTAAGCCATTGCTAAAATTGCCACAGCCCTCAAGTTAGTTTGGACTGAGCCTGTGTTTCTGCTTGCCTCTTAGATGTGATGAAGCAACAAACCATGATGAAGGCTTGGAAACTGCTCCTGCTCCTGTGGAGATCACGAGCAATTTTGCTTCAACTGGGCCTGAAAAGATATGCCCAGCTGTCTTCCCAGGGATGACACAGGAAAGTCTGTGAAAATACAGCTGTAATAGCTGGAGACCCAGAACAACATGAGACAAAGCCTCTGAGGAGGTCTATCCCTACCTCCAGCCAGGACACATCTGGACTGTTGTGCAGGCTGGGCAAATTTTTCCATTCCCAAGCTGGTTTATTTACCCAGGATGTCAGGCTGTTAGCAGGCTGTACTCAGAGTGGCCCCACAGCAATGGGAGCAGACAATCTCATATCATTTCCCACTACAAGAAATAATCAAATGCTCTTTCCTCCATGAGAGGAAAGATGGGCAGATATTCTCTGTGCTCTAAACCATAAAGCACATGCAAATTGCAAGGGACAAGTAGCTTTATTTTTGTCTTTTGTGGAGTAATGATTGCACTCTGGAGACTTTCAATGGGCCATGCACACACTTGCAGAGGATCATGCACATGGATCAAGACTCTGCAGCATCTTCCATTGCAGGATCTCAAAGTCCTGGTTAAACCTAACAACTTGTCCTGGTTTTGGCTGGGATAGAGTTCATTTTCCTCGTAGTAGCTGGTACTGATCTCAATCACAATGGTGTTTGCAGCATGCCCATCACCAGAATATAAAAGCATGTGTAATTTAGAAATGAAAAAGATTTCAATTGCCAACCCTAGCTGAAGTTAATAGGAGAATTAGAGATCACCATGCCTAAAAATAAAGTTTAAAAAAGAGAGAAAAAAACCCACCTGCTGGCCTTTGATATCTGCAGCAGAAAGTTGAATCTCTAGATGCTGTGTTCTCTATATTTCTATGTGGGATTTCCTATGCAGAAGTCCATGAACATGGGTTATGCTGTGCCAAGCAGAGAGAGCTGAGCAAGCTCAGTATCTCAGACCCCTCCGTGCAAGCTCTGCAGAACTGGTGGGTACATGCCCAAATAGTTTTGAATGTATGCAAATCCCCTTCCATAGGCAGATTAGCACAGTTTATTATACCACAACAGTTGATGAGCACCTAGAAATCCTTAATATAGCCAAGCTGCTCTGGTTTTCCATAATTTCCTAGAAAAACAGAAAAAGCCACAGGATGGCAGATGATTTAGAGAAGTGATAGGGTTGACAGAGACTTCCAAGCCAACACATTGGGCTAGCAGCAGTTCTGGGAACAGGAGTCAGAACTCTGGGTTCTCACTGTCCCAGTAACAGGCAGGTTGCACACTGGAGTGTGTGTCCACCCCAGAACTGGGTCTGTGACTAGCACATGGCATCTCTGGCTGGCTCAGGCCCATCTTAGTCACTCACACGACAAAATTCTGCCTGGATTTTCTCTGGTCCTGCATGCAGTTGGGATTTCTGGGCTCATTCTTCCTGGGGAAGTTGAGCTAAAATAAGTTCAAAGTCTCTCTGATTCTTTCTCAGTGAGTCATTCATCATGGGAGTGCTTGTCTTGGTCCTCTAGATACATGGGGAGAACTGTGGGAAGAAGCTGAAGGGACAAAGGAAATGGGATAGAATCCCAGGGGAAGGCAGAACTATAGCCTGCACTTCTAGCCATGGCTGAGAAGCTGGGTTGTGTGTGAGTGTATTGTGTGCAATCAAGAAAGAAAATAGGGGGAATGCTGTATCAGAGCCTTCAGCAGTGGGTAGTGAAGGCACAATGTGAGAACAATAGGTCCATTTCAACTTAATCAGTTTAGAATTTCAGCTGAGTCTCTTGTCACCAATTCTGCTACAAATAATAATGGAGTAATGACAGCAAAGCAAGCAATTAACTGAAATAGGTTTCAAACTTTTTTCCTGGTTTCCCACTTGAAATAAATCATTATTCTGTCCCTAACTCTTCATTTTTATTGTCTGCTCCCTGTGGTTTAGTAACCAGCTGGTATTTCTTATGAAGAAATCAGCAGGTTGATTGACATTGTGGCTACCCTGAAGTCCTCTGAGGCTTTCTTATTGACTGACCATATCTTAGATAAGGTTGCCAGTAAATTATAGCTCTGCTTAAGAGCATCTGCCTCAGGGCTGCTCTCCCCTCATTATAAATCCTGATCTAATCCTGCACGTCTCCTCAATTACTGGAGAATACAATTCAAGAAGTGGCTTCTCCAGTGAACATGAAATGAGATAAACTATTCCTACATAAGGTAAACATGACTACTCAAGAGTGAAGCTAAGCATTTTCAGGCCAGTCTCCTATTTTTCATGTGGTTTCCAAAGGAAAATATATCCCCACTCCTGTTAATGTTGGCTGTTATTTCACGACAGTCAGTTCTAAAAATCAGTTTGAAAGTTCTACCTGTCAGTAGAACTACTTGTAAGTATTTCTAATTGCAGGAACCACATGTATGACAATTCAGGTGACAACCTTAGGAAAGGTATTGGGTAAGTCACTTTAGAGTCCCCAGTCTGCCACAGAAACCCTTAGGTGATGCTTCATGATCATGCCAAAATACAGGAAAGACATTTAATTTATGAGATCGATGAATGTGAGAGAGCAAATGGAAAAGGGACAAGCTTATCTTAACATTTTTTTGTATTAGGTAGATAAATTATGTTCTGGATTGCTGGATGAGTTCAACATACCAGTGCTGATGGAGATGAGTTAGTCCATCTTATAACTCCATGGACAAAATCATCTCATTTGTGGAGGCATCCTCTTAAACTGAATAAAGGGTGAGTGAAGGAGCTGTTAGTGCTCCTGTTGGATCAGTACCTGCTCCAAGTTCCAGTAACTGAGACAACTGCTGTCGCTTTCTGTGGTCTTACACACACACACCACAGCACCCAAGTCCAGCTTTGCAGGTCCTGCCTGAGCTCTGGCCTGTCTTGAACCTCTCCTTTTCTGAGAACCCTTTCTCTGGAAAAAGCCTTGCACTGCGTTTTGACTTTATGCAAATATGAAAGCTATGTTTGAGCACTATTAGATGGGCGACTTTTATTTACAGCTTTGTATTTTCACCAGGATAAATGGGAAGAAACAGAAGGATTTATTTCATCCAGGGGAAAATGTGCATCTAGGAATGAAATTAATAGAATCTGTGAACCCACACCAAGGTTATGTGGCAGTTTGAGTCAATGTAACATTCATGATTTATTCTAATTATGTGTTAAAGTCCCAGATTATGTTTATTCCACAGCATTTCCTTTCGTCTAAGAGAACTTTATTGTTCAACCAGCTCTGAATATGGAGTGGATTTTGACATCTCTAGTGGGAAATCAACAATCTGTCTCATTGCTGCTGTCATTTATGTGAGCTGTTTGCTAGATCATTAATTTGTGCCAAGCTAGATTGGGATGTCAGACGATAGAAAGAGGAGCGCTCATCCGAGGGCGTGGTGGGACTACACACAGATCATCCTTCCTCAGCCTACACTGCCAACCCAAGGAAGCACTGCCTGTCCTGGGACAGGCCTCACAGGCTCCTCTTGGGAACCTTTCTTGCACTTCCTCCTGATCAATCATAGTATAAAGACATAAAAAGTCTGTAAGAATGGCTGCAGTGTCCAGGTTAAAAATCTGTCACGACCCATTTACAGAAGTAAACTCCCAAGGAGTACTGCAAGAAAAGGGCAAATGTACATGATACTCCAATCACAGTCTCTAGACACCCACAGCCTCCTGAACTGACTGCAGATTCCTACTAGTTTCTACAAATAGGTGAAGATTTCTAGATATAGCCCTCCATTGATCTTTTTTCCCTTGGACCTGTCCAGCCTCCCCTTAAATTCATGTGAGACTCTGGCAGTATCTTTTGGCAAGAAATTGCAAAGCTCAATAATCTTCTCATTCTTCACTAGTTAGTAGATTTTTTGTAAATGTTAATCACTATCACTTTGTACAGTTCTTCTTACAGGAAACATTATCCTACAATCAATGGAGGCAAACTTCTGTAGGCTTCTCTGGTGTTGGATCTCAGTAGTACTGTTTAACTCAAGCCCTGTCAAAATCAGCAAGAGATTCTTAATTTTATTTAGGTCCACAATTCCTGGCTAACTGGAAAAAATAGTCCAAATTACAATTTAGTCAAAGTGAGGTTTCACCTCTCCCTAAGTATTCAGTATCCTTTATTGCAGTTCTGGCTTTGTAATCCTGCTTTAGTTTCTAGCAGGATTCATCAAAACAATAATTTCACTTCAAAAAAAGCTACAGAGTGTTTTTTAAGGAAACATGAAAGGCTGAATGGTGAGTGGGGCTGCCCCACTACAAACAATTACCGAAACAAATAGGTCCAATAAAAAGCTCTGCTCTCATTTACATGGCTACAGGACTCATCTTGCTAAATTGTGGCCCCTTTTATCAAAGGATTTAAATCTGTATTATCTCCTTGTAATTCCCTCAAATTTATGCCTTTTGTATTCTGGTTTTGATCAGCTGTTTCTTCTGTGCTATTAACTAAGGCAGAGGTGCCCTATAAATACAGCATACTTCAGTGGATTCCCTTATTTATGTGCTTACAGATAACTTCAATATTTCCCCAAACAAGATGTGCCACTGTGACCCACAGAGTCAATACATATTGCATTTGCATTCTTTTATAATGCAAGGCAGTTGCAGAATTACGTACAAATAGACCTCTGGGGGCCTGACCTCCCAGCTGTATTAAATAAATCCCCTTAGCACAAGGGAGGAAGAAAAGGAAACAAAGAGTTTCCTGCTGGCTTTTCCTGGAAGCATAGAAGTGAAATAATTCACTTCAGTGTCCTGTGGAAATAAAGGGTGGTTAGAAAACATCAGAAATCAATCTTTACAAAAATACAGCCCTGGAAGTGAGAGAGTGAACATCCTGGCTGCAGAGAAGAGTGGAGTTTTCCCAGTGTTTCGCTCACCATCATGGCCCTGCAAAAAGCATTTAGTCTTTACTCAGACTAAATGTCCTTGAGCTGTGGAAATCATAAGGGGAAAGTGCACTATTTGGATGGACATAGTTACAGGGTGGGTTTTGGCAGGAGTTTATATAAACTCCTCTGAGAGGAGTTACACTGAGTTGCAAATTTGTCTTTATTGGTACACATACAGTACTCAGGCTGACTCTGATCTGATAAAAGGAGCTGTTCAGACGTAATTTCTGGTTTTCTTGCAAAATATTTAAACAAAAACTTGAAAACAATTCTGTTTCAGTTTAAAATCAAACATTTTTTCAGGGTTTGTTCATGTATTAACCAAAACTCACATGCCTTCCTAAAACCTTTACCAAATATTTCCATTTAGTCTAAAAACCTGAAGGAAAAAAAAATCTTATTTTGTAAATACCAATTCTCCTGGAAAAACTGATGTTAGACTTTTGGTGATCCTGGGCAGACTCTGTGATGAGGGCGATTCTGTTTGTTCTTCCTTATGGAAGGTTCCTATGCATTAAAGCCTGGATAAATGGCATTTCCATTGCCTATAACACCAAGTCCTCCCCTGTGTGTCTCTCATTGTCTGTACTCCCTGGACTTAATGGCAGTGGAGGGATATTTCATTCATCTCCTATGATAAGTGGTGTTTTTCCATGTGTTCATTCCCAGAAAGAGACAGAATGGAAAATTAATGGGTTTTTTCTAGTTTATGTGTGTGTTAACAGAATGAATTTTGGAGAGGGAAGCTC
Source organism: Falcunculus frontatus (assembly GCA_013398115.1). Lineage (NCBI taxonomy): Eukaryota > Metazoa > Chordata > Aves > Passeriformes > Falcunculus > Falcunculus frontatus. The sequence continues at coordinate 610,683 of VZRV01002750.1, read as the reverse complement.
AGCAGTGCTTACTCACGGCCCCTTGGTTTTGTCCACTGATGTCATTGTCCTGGTCTCACAGCATCCAAAGTGGAGACACACATTTTGTTAGCAATTAAGTGAATGGAAAAAGGCTGGCAAAAGTTTTCCCTGTGGCACATTTAATTTCAGAGACCGCTGAGATCAAGGGATCAGAGGGAGCCAGCTGAAGCTTAGCATGTGTCACCAGCCCTCCAAGGACCTGCCACATCTTGCATACAAACATGATTTTACCAGTCCAAGCACTGAACCTGAAGCCCTGTTTGCATATGACAGCATGTGCCAGATTTTTGTTTGTAAAATCCAAAGTGGGAATGACGGGGGTATAATCAAAAGTCCCTGACTGGGAAATTTTAGACAAATGGTTCTGGTTCTGGTTTCAATCCATCTCCTTTGTTAATCTTATTATTCAGGGACTGCTTAGAGCCATCTCATGCTCATTTAAACTAAATACATAACCCAATTAAAACAATCCTGAGCTATTTAGATCTATAGAATTAGACTAAATTTCAGTGCTTCTGACATTTTAGATCATTCAGGGCTCTAGAGCACGAATATCTATATGATCAGTTTATCTTCTCCCATCTCAACCATCATGAATAAATTGTACACATGGGTTAGGAGATTGTCATATTTCATATATGACACAACAGTTCCAGCCAATTTCTAAATGACTGGATACTGTAATCCCCTGGTACAGCTCTATGTCTGACTACAGGATACAGCACTTGAGTCTGCAAATCCACTTGGGTGCCTGGGATCATGGGAATGTGCTGAGGTGATGGCAAGAAAGGACAGAGGAGAAGGGTAGAGCTGGAAGCATTTGGTCCATCAGCACAACAGCTTTTCCTAGCAGAGCTGGAGTCTTACCAAAGGCCTGATGGCTTTTTTCTGCTGTAGGAAATAATCTGCTAACTAGAGAGCTCACAGTGGAAGGAAACAAGGAGAAGGGGGTAGTTAGATGAAACAATGAAATGCTTTTCTCATCAACTGTACTTAAACCCAGCTGCAAGTTGATCTGTTTTGTTAGGAACAGGCAAGCAAGGTATTTCCAGGGGATTCTCACAAGGTTGTGATTAAAAACAAGGAATGTGCAAGAAATTAGAGTGAGAATTTAACTTAAACAAGGGCAAGAAACTGATGGCAAAGGGAGCTCAGCAGATAATTCCATGCACAGTTTGTTCCCTGGGTTTTGTACCATTTATGCTCACAAACTATTCATGAACAGATTGCAGAAATTAAAACAAACAAATGAGGAAATGTTTATTAATTATGGAATAATTGATATACAATATGTTATGAGTTAGAGATTTTTCTTGGTCTCCAAATTGTATCAGCCAGGGTTGTGTGACTCATAATTTGCACAGTATCACTTTGTCACACAAGTCAGATGGCTCTTCAGGACAAACCCAGCACAATTCATCTCAGCTTTGATGTATCAAAGAGAGTGAGGACCTGGTGGAGCTGGAGAAGGTGCAGAGGAAGACAGCTGAAGTGAAGGGGATGGAGCAGCTGCCTCAAAAAGGGAGGCAGAAAAGGCTGAAACTCCAATTTGGAGTCCAGTTTGGAGAAAAGGCAAGGATATGACTGAGATCTGCCTGTTCACAAAGGTGGTGGGTCGAAGGACAAAGTTATCCATGCATCCCTCAATACTGTAACAAGTACAGCAACACAAGAGCTGCTTCCTGGGGGGATCCGTGACCTGAAGCACTGCTGCCAAGGGTGCTCTGCCTGGGGACATGACAGCACCAGGGAAACAGCCAGGCCTCCCAGGCCATTCTATGATTCTGTGGTTCTATGATTCTATGATTCTATGATTCTGTGGTTCTATGATTCTATGATTGACACTGTCATAGATTTGCCCACCTAGGTTTTGGTTTGAACAGTTCATGTCAGATCCCGTATCTCTGCTCATGGGCTTGAACCAGTGTGTGGATTCTTTCCCAGTCACAGATGAGCTGGGCTTCCCAAGTGCCATGAATTAAAAGTGCTGGAATTAGTAGAATTTTACTACTTTTATTAGTAGAATGAAAGAACCTCAAAAAGGCAGTAAATCAGATTTAATTTCTGTAGGCTCAGCTATAGGACATTCTTGTGCCCATCTCCTTGGTAGATGTCAAGTAGGGAGATGTCAAGTAGCAGATGTCAAGGGTAGGGAGTTCATTAAATATCACACAGCCCTCCACAGTGTGTTTTACCTCCTCAGCTTGCTTTCCTGCTTTCCTGACACAGCTTTAAATTGCTTGAAGGTACTTCTCTTTCTCACCTATGCCTTCTCCTTTCACTCCTCTGTGCCCTTTCACACTCTGAATATGAATTTGAGCCTGACAGACATAGATCCCTGCTATGCGACAGGGCCTTGACTTTTTTCTTCCTTTTAAAAATATTTTCTTCTTTTATACCTGCAAATTACTTTGGGTGTGATTTTCTGTCCTCATTTACAGGGCAGGATAATTTTTGCCTCTCACAGGGCTTAGCAAAACTGCAGGCACTGGTTCCTTTGTGCCCAGTTCTGGAAACCAAAATGCACCTGCAATTACGTGTCCATGGTTGCAAATTATAAGGATAATGCTTAGACAAGACTGGGAATCTTTCAGTGACATGGATTTTTGCTAGAAAACAAAGCAAAAAACCTGAGGCATCTGATCTGAGGCGTTTCTGTGGGAATTTTCATACCAGTTTCAGCAGCAATGGCGTTCCTGGGAAAATCCACGCCACATGATAATCAGCTTGTCCTACCTCAGAATAGCAAAAATTCAGAATTTAGAACATTTTATTAAGATGAGGGAACCAAAGTCAAATCCTGCTGTGCCTGATTGACTCTGAGGTCTCACATCTCCAGTGCGTGCCCAGCCTGTGAGGCTACCAATGACTCCTTCTCAATGTCTTCCTTTGAAGTTGTCTCACTCAGCTTTAAGAAGTCTGTCTGACTGCCTCAGCACTCACAGGACTTAGTAAAACTGAGGTTCACAGCTAGGCTTTCATTTAGACAGAGCAAAGTCAGGCCTCACTTTAGACTGAAAATGGTATAAAACTTTTCAAGTCCCAAACACATCATGCATCACCCTATGCATCCCATCTTATTGAGGCAAAACCGAAACAAACTTTTATGGTGTTGTTTCTTTTTCAAATGTCTGTTAATAACTATAAATAACTTTGAAATTCAGGCAGGTTGCTCCACCAGTATGCTGGGGGCCATATCTGCTTCCTTTTTTCCAGTAAGGGCATACACACAGGCATTATTTTTCTCCATGTGAGAAAATAGCGCTCATATTTTACAGCCCGTTTCCCTCTTAAAGACTGTAGTCACGTGAGAAGAAACCAGCTGGTCTAGCCCCCAACAGATAGCCCTGGCCAGCTGTAGTGGAAGGAAACCTGGTAGTGAAGCCATATGAAGAGCTGTCTGGGGCTCTGTGCTGGGCTCCCACTTCCTTTTCCAAGCTGCAACACAGCTGAGCTTGGAGATGAGGCCAAGGCAGGCAGTGAGACCTGTCTCTCACAGTGCTGCTGATGCAGGTCCTTCATCATGAATGGCCTCTCTCAGATTCATAAGTTCTAGTCCACATCCAGGACCAGGTGCCAGAGAACTTTCCCCCACTGATGCTGCAAACTAATCCTGACCTACTGGTAAATATGGCAGTGAAAAGCTTTGGTGAAAGGCATGAGGAGCTTGGAAGTGACTTTTTGTGGGTGTGTGTGGTAAGAGCCTCTTGCTTCTAAAGAACTGATCTGAACAGGAAGAGTCTTAACTTGGCTGAGTCCTCTGAGCTTCATTGCTCAGTGACAGATGACATTTTTCAGCCTCGTCAGAAAAGAACACCACTAAATTGAAGCTCTGTCTCATTCTGCTTCATTAGAACATAATGAGGCAAAATTACAGGGTTTGCTGGCACTGCTCAGGAATTCAGCACCATGACTGTCCTCACAGCCAGCCAAGTAAGAGAGCTACCAGCCCCTCCTGTGGCACCTGGCATGGGCTCTGGGGCAGTGCAAAAGATCCACTCAAGCTTTTTCTGGAATACTTAAACAATCCTAAATAGCCTCAAAGGGACCAGGGGCAAACAGAGCAGATGTAGCAGCTGAAGGACACTGGAGCAGGGCTGCTCCAGCACCGCCGTTCCTGAGGGCTGTGAGGGGCGTTAATGGGCCCCATGCGCTGCAGGAATGCAAAGCTCTGCGTGGGCTGGGAAATTTATGCTCTTGACGCTGGGGGGATTTCCTGGCTAAGAGCTGATTGCTTTGGACTGTTCCTCTGTTCCGAATTACTCTGACTTTATTGAACAGCAAACCTGAGGAAGCAGCAAAGCCAGAGACGGATGCTCATCCTGTGTAAGATGCTACTGGTTTCACCTCACACTTCTGAGGATGTGGAGCATGAATTGGTTTTGTTTAATGAAGTTTGTGTTTAGTTGTCATATAAGTGTCATTAAAAGATGAGACTGGTCTCATTATGGTTATTTTCTGTTTTATGTCTTCCACAAGGCCCAGCAGTGAAGGTATGTAGGAACAGAATAAAACTGTAGTGGTTTCCCAGTCCTCAACAACATACGGGATGTGCTGAGCCACAGATGGTGTCTTTATGTTTTAGCAGCCTTCAGTCATGTCAGTGATTTTTATGAATTTTTTTATTAACGAACTCATGTAAACTGCTGGCAGCCTGAACATCCCATAACTCAACAAAAGAGTGTGGTGAACTCTCTACCTTCCTTTGATTTTTACCTGCTGTTTGGCAATACTGCACCTCCTGCATGCTATTTAGGTGGTTGTGTGGGCTGTAGTGTAGCTTAATTGACAGAATGATATACTTGAGACCAACATCAGAGATTCAACTGTTCCATTTTTTGTTCATCTTGGACTGCTGACCACCACAGCTGAAACTGAGTTCCCCATGGGGAAAGAATCAATATGTTTGAAGGATCTGCTTGAGGTGAGATCACCTGAAGATACAGACATTCAGTCATAAGCTCAAGGGCTCAAGAACTTTGCTTTTATCTGTGTAACCCAGTGAGACACTCAACAAGGGCTTGGATGCTCAAACAGTGAGAGGAAACATGAAAGCAGATAGAGTGACATACTCTAAACAGAAAGGAAAACTGTGAGAAGAAAATGAGTGGCTCTGAAAAGATCTGGCGAAGACACATGCACAGAGGTACAATAATAGATGGAGATGTCAGTGGGATGGAGGGAGGAAAAAGAAGCATAAGGTTCGGTGATTCGGTTTGTGCCTGTGATTTAGGTCTGTGATTAGCTTGCAATAGTTTGTTTGGAATGTGTACACAGAATAAAGAAAATCACAGATCATAAGAACAACAAAACCTGAGGAAAACAAGGCCCCTTCTGAAGGGACCTCCCCCTCTGGCCACCACATGGTTAACAGAATCTTTATTCCCCAGCCCCTTATTGACACAGAATTGTCAGGCTCCAATGTGAACCTTGAACACCTATAGTTCATTCCTGTGGTTCCCTGACCACTCAAATGAGACAGAAATTTAGTCAGGTAACTTATTTAGGAGAGCCTTCTCCTCTTTCCCCTGCTGCTCACATTGCTGGCATTGTTTAAAGTGTTACTGGCAAATAATATTGCTTTGTGCATTATAAATAGAAATCAGGCAGCAAATGGAATTAAATGTGGACTGAAAGGCACAAATTCCTGAGCAGAACAGTCTGTGTGTCTGACAGGAAATAGACAAACTTTGTTAAGTTTGCCCAGGACCAGCCTAATTTGATCTTGGAGTTTTTATTTTTTTTTAAAATGTGGTTTTACATGTCTACAAAATGTAACTGCTACTTGAAACTGGAAACAAAGCCAACAAAATAAGATCTCTCCAGGGCATTCCAAATTATTTAAGCCTGAGCTTTTCCATCATTCCTGTGCAACAGATAACAGTAAACAGGAGGTTAAAAATATACGGTATTAGGGTTATACAGGCAAAAAATAACAGGAGACATTTGTGAAGGACAGATTAGCACCAAATCCCTGACCTGGATGATGGCATTGAGTGTACCCTGCTAAAATTTGCCAACAACACCAAACTGAGTGGGGAATTGGACACTTTGGAAGGGAGAATCACCCTGCGGGAAGACCTGGATAGGTTGGAAGGCTGACAAGAATCTTGTGAAGTTCAACAAGGACAAGTTTAAAGTCTTGAACCTGGGAAAACACAATCCGGGAGTGCAGCACAGGCTGGGACCAGCCCAGGTGGGGAGCAGCTCTGTGGGAAGGGACCTGGGGGTCCTGGTGGGAAACAAACTCAGGATGAGTGAGCTCTGTGCTGATGCAGCAAAGAAAGAATGGGATGCTGGGCTGCATCAACAAGGGCATCACCAGCAGAGAAGAAAAAGTCATCATCTCACTCTATGCAGCACTTGTCAGGCCACACCTGGAATTCTCTGTTTTGTTTTGGTCCCCACATCAAAAAGAGGTGTGGGCAGGCTAGAGTGGGTCCAGAGAGGGGCCACAGAGATGATCCAAGGACTGGGAAGCCTCTCATATGAGGAAAGGCTGAGAGAGCTGGGTTTGTTCAGCCTTGAGAGAAGAAGGCTTAGGGAAGACCTTATCACCATGTTCCAATATTAAAAGGGTGGCTACAAAAAAGATGGAGACTCCAAGGAGCCACATAGAAAAGTTGAGGGGTAATGAGTACAAGTTATTCCTGGGAAGATTCTGGCTGTACACAAGATGAAAACTTTTCATGATGAAAACAATCAGCCATTGAAATCATCTCCCCAGTGAAGTGGTGGATTCCTCAACATTAACACTTACAAGATTAAACTGGATAGGGTCCTGGGCCATTTAGGCCATGCTTTTGACAAGAGAGATTGGATGAGATGATCTTTGAGGTCTTTTCCATCCTGGTGTTCTATGATTCTAGGATTCTATGACATTCCAATTTCTTAAACTGCGTAAAACATCAACTGTGCTGCAATTCTGCAGTGTGCTGGTGGGGAATTGCACTCATCTTTCAGGATTTTCCATCAGGTTCTGTACTATTCAGGCATCTATGACATAAAATATGGAGCAGATGAACTTCTTAGAGTCTTCAGCTTACTTTTTTATATGTTGATTAATTTTATTTTCTTTTTTTAGTTTTGCTTCCAGTTGCAACTTTCACAAGAACATTGTGGACATTTTTGGTGACAATTAGAGTGAAGAATGTCGAATTTCCAACAGCGTCTGTCATTTTCTGCTGGGGTAGCAAGGCCTTTTGGAAGATTAAGATTAATCTTTCCTGCTTCCTGGCTCCTAAAGATAGCATACAAGCTCTCCCCTAACTGCACTGCAAGTTCATTCCACAGCTAAAAGCTCTCCTTATCAAAGATCTGTCCATACCACTCCCTCTTTTCTTCCTCAGCTTGCTTCCTCTTTGGCATTTTAGAAAAAGATTTAGCCACCCTGACAGTTTCCATATCAGTACTCAGCATCACTGAGTTGCAAGAATCCAGTCTTGTAACAGCTAACTGGAGGTTCCCTCTACAGGCATCTTTGGGGCTTTTTGTAAACCCCCAGAATCAAAAAATATTGGATTAGAATCATTTAATTTTCAGTTTTGTATTGCAAAACTTGGAACATTTCCATTTTCTTCATGAGATTTACATTAGAGGTCTCTTGGAGAACGTATTTCCTCTGAAAACACATTTTGGTTTTGGAGAAGTCCAGCTTTTCTCTCCAGTTCTGCTGGAAATTCAGGAGGAACCAATGTCAGCTTTGCTTTGCTGGAAAAATCTATTGCAAACTCTGCCAGGGGAGGAAGAGAGGGAGAGGTCTATGTAAACCTGGGGAGGTACAAAGAGATCTGAGCTCTTTAACGTAGCTGGGCACGGACCTGCCCTGGTCTGAAAGCCGGGCATTCCCAAACTCCTTGTCTTGGCAAGTGAGGTGCTCCCATTTTCCCACTTGTCGTAACAAAGGAAGAGGCACTGAGTGCTGACACCCAGCTGGGGTGCATCACTGAGGCACTGAAATCACAAACAAGGACTGAATCATGCTCAGGACTCTGCTGAAGTCAAAGAGGGTCCCGTGCAGACCCCTGGAGCTTATTCCATGATCACAGCTTGGATTGATGTACATGGTCCTGCACTATGGCAAAGCTCCCATTCATCTCCATGCAGGATGAGGATATGAGTGAGCTGGGACTGAGGAAACACTTCAAGCACAAGAGACCTTTATAAGTATTTTAATTTCAACCCCTTGCTTTAAAATTGTAACCATGATCTATGGCGATAATTTATGCAGCAGATTTACCCATAAAAGTAATGCGCAGTCAGTGTGATGTTGCAAATGGGAATTTAATAATTGCTGATAATTTTAGAAATGTTGTCTTGTAAAAAAAGACATAAGAATAAGTGATAATCAAGGGTGAAGGGATTACTGCTGTTGATTTAAAAGCTTGCTGAGGCAGATTCGAAATCCCAAAGCCAGAGCATTTCTTTTAGCAAATAAAAATGCAAAGAGGAACAGACTGGTGGAGTCTTGCTCGAACAACTGGCAGGCAAGTAGCAGTAAATCATGAAAAAACATTTCCTAAACTTTCCCTTTTAATAAATTAGGTGTTGTTTGTAAAATAGCTTGGGAGAACATGTTAACACAGAACTGCTAGCTAGATAACAAGCCAAATCCATCTCTGCATTTCGGCCCAGTTGCACCAGGGATGAATTTGGCTCTGTCTCTCTACAAACATGAATCAAGCTGTTTGCATTTTGTCATTACACTATCCCTGACCCAAGAGTATACATTTCCTTGGCAACAGCAGTTAAAAGCCTGACAAAAACACTACACATTATCTGCATAATTTTTTCTTCCTTAGCAAAAGTTGTATTTTCCCACTCCTGCCCCTCCCTAAGTATGGAAGATTAAGGGGCCCATCCAGTTTCCTGTGAAACTGAAGATAAAAATTCCTCTAGTTTTGACAGCAACAGCAGTGCTTTCTTCATTTAGTGATTATTTATTTGATTGATGGCTGAGCCAGGCAGCAGTCCCAGCTCCGCTGGCTCTGTGTTTGGCTTATAAAACTTCTCTTGCCCATGGCCACATCCATTCTCTTCCAAAGAGAAGAGGAAGGCGGATGTACCAGGGATTCACTGGGAGCCTTTTGGGTTCCCAGGTGTTTGGGGGAGTTGTCATCAGCTAGCAGGGATTTCTTTGGGAAATTCACCGAAAATAAGAGCTGCGTCAGTATTTTGGGACCACACATATCTATTTAACCAAGAGATTCACCATATCACTCATGGGTTTACTCTCTACGGAATATTTTGATGAATAAACCCTCTTCCAAACCCTTATCAGACTTCTCTTCCTGATTCAATGCAATCCAAGACTAAACAAGGTGGATAACTAATAATTAGAGGAATTTCCATCATGGCTTTTCTCAGCTAGGTATTCCAAATAGAATGAGAGAATTTGCATGTGCATCAGTTATAACATACAAGATAATATTGACTGGGCATCAGCAAACCTCTGCTCAGAGCAGTGCAGATTCCAGTCCCCATCTTTATGAAATTTTCTGTGCAAAATACTTTAGTCCTGTCAATTTCTATTTTCAGAGAAAACCCCAGTGAGTGTTTCAGTGTTTATGTTCCCAGGCTTTTGGCAATTGCTGCATCTGAGGGTGGTTTGTTTATTCCCTTGCAGGGAGCTGAGCTGCTGACAATGCAAACTCTAATGGAGTTAAAACTTGCCTCTGCTCACCTGGGATGGCTGAACCTGACGTGTAGCCTTTCAGCTGTCATTGCAAGGAGCAGGGAGATGACCAGAGTCATCACACACCCTGCAGTCAGTGGTTCAAGAGAAGAGTGTTGTTATTGGCTGTATCTAAGAAACCCACCAAGGTGCCCTGTGAAGTTTTTACCTGACTAATGGTAAGAAAAATAGCAAGAGACAAAAACAAAATCTGTTTTCATCCTGCCTTGCATGTTTGCATGGCAACATGATAACCCCACTGCCAGAATCAGCAGCCCTTTTCCATTAGCAAAACTAAGCAGTCATTACCCCCACACCGAAAAAGAGCCCAAATCTGCTTTTTGCAGCTTCTGAGAGACAGGCTGCAGCGGGGAGGTGGATTTTCCACATCTGTTTCCTCCATCCACCTCTCATTTGCTGCTGCAGGGCAGGAAACACATTGCTCCGTGCACCAGCTGCTGACCCCTCTGGGAGTCAGCCTGCGAGCAGGGCTGGAAGTCCTTCACACTTCATCTGGTGGAGCTTTGAAAACACGGATTGCTATTAAACCCAGCCTGACTTGCTGTGTCAGGGCAGCAGTCTGAGCAGAGAGAGTGTTTACTTTGAGTATAGTAAAGAAAAAAGGAAAGGGCAAAAAAGAAGTCAGTGAAGGGAAGGAAAAACAATGGAACCTGGCCTCACCAGGGGTATTTTGATGCATGTCAGTGTGAGGAGCTGGCTCCTTCACAGGTATGCCCTGGCTGTCCTTTCACACTGAGCTGCAGATCAGTTCTACCAAGAGTCCCCTTATTGCCCACTTCTCTCTGCTTCATAAATCTCCTTCCTGTTGTCGTCTCTGTAGGAGGAGACATATTTGAGTCTCTTCTGCTATGAACAGGGCCCTAAAAGTCCATCACCTGACTCCAACACCCTCCCTGTCACACCCCAAAGAGCCCAGTCCCAAGGCAAGGTTGTCCTCTCTCTGCCCTTTCCCCCTGACTCCCATGAAGTTCCCCTTTAGTCTTTAAGTGCTTCAGGATACTGGCAGCCAGTGTGACACCACAGCATGATCTGCCAAGGAACTCTCCCACTTGCTCCAGTGCTTCCTTGGGGCATGTGGCTGTTGGAACTTGCAAGGGTGTTTGCCATAGCAAGAATGTGTCTCTATTTCTAAGGCTTCAAAGCATAGAAAAAGATGTTCTTCTTCCCCACCCATCCTCTCCTGACAAGGAATGTTCATAAGCAATTAAAGATAAACACTTGTCATAAAAAAACTTGTCATCTCTTTTCCCAGTAACCTCTCAGCATCTCCCCCCTGTCTCTACTGCAAAGCCAGATAAGTTCCCTTCCTGATTTCATCCAGCTCATTTTCACACTTTCCAAAACTTGAAGCTTGCACGCTGATGAGCCCTTGAGACTGATAGAGAATGGCCTGTGTTAAGCAAATAACACCAGCCAGGTCTTCACAGCGCAACAGCCTTTCCCAGAATCTCCCACAGCACGTTATGTAGTTCAGCAGAGGCCAGGGTGTCATTTCAGAGGTCAGCTCTTCAGCTTGGGTCTCTCAGTGTCACTTACAGGGGGCCCTACTGAGGCTGACTCCCTCATTAGCAAGGGAAGGGAGACAAAAGGAGAAAGAGGTTGTAATTTAAAGAGATTTCTAGGTCCTACAGCAGAAATGAGAAGACAACACTCAGTTGTACCCATGAAGAATACAATTGATTCCTCTGCGAGGCAGGCAGAGGGTACAGAGAGCTGTGCCCTTCTCAGATGTGCACAGGTACCCATGGCTGGGTCACGGGGGAGGCTGCACAAGGAGGGGAGTGAGAGGTGCAAAGAGCAGTAGCAGAGCAAGGACACAACGAGGTGCTCTGAGATAACATCGTGACTCCCTTCAACATTTCTCACGTCATAAGCAAAAATCGGTCCGAGGCACTGTTGTTTATCCCACACTGGGAAGGATGTGCCTTCGTCTTCACCTCACCCCGACCTTTTAATCCCCAGCGTTCTCCTTAATGAGACGTGCTCTGAATGCTCAGCAGATACGAGTGCAAATGATTCCCTGGCGTGCACAGAACTGCAGGGTTTAGCGTGGGGTGTTGATATAGCTCTAGGATTATATACAATTAGGCTGTCTAGACCACATTCAGCAGGGAAGTGGATGGGGTGAGGATTACCAGCTGGGAAATCAGATATTCAGTGAGAGGGTGGGCAGCTGGGTTGGGGCAGGAGAGGAAGCCGAGTGGAAATGTAAGAAAGCACCAGGTAAATTGCCACTGGGCCGGATGTATTGCACACCCTCAGCTTCCTTGCACTGGCTGTTCCCTGTGCTCTTCTGCAACAGCTCAGCCCTTTGCAGTCTTGCATGTCTTTCCTCCTCCATGTCCCTGTTAGCATGGAAAATGTCATTGCTTTCCATTAACACTGGGTCAGTGAGACACAAATTGGATGAGAATCATAGAATCATAGAGTTCTTTAGCTTGGGAAAGACCCTTAAGACCGTCAACTCCAACCATTAAGCCAGCACTGTCAAGTCCACCATTACACCACGTCCCCAGGTGCCACATCCACATGTCATTAAATCCTCCAGGGACAGTGATTCCTTCGGTTCATACAGAGGGACTGTGGCAGAACAAAACCTGAGCCCAGGTCCCCAGGATGTTCTTCGAATCCTTGATCCTACTCACATCCCTGGTTCTTCCCTTCCAGCCTGGGATGTTCACCTTGTAACCAGGTATAGGAGTACTCCTAAAGAAATCAGAGTCATGACCTATTTGACGTGCCACAGCGAGTACCTCTCACACTGAGAACAAAAATGTCCTATTTTGTTCCTCTTGATATTCCCTACAGGCAGCTGGGCCCAAATCTACCCCTGCACCCGTGCTGAGTATTGAAGAGATGCCCAGGGGAGATGACTTGTCCCTCCTCAGCCTCAGGCTCATGGCACACATTGTTTTTCCCATAGGAAGCAAGTGTAGGCATGTTTTGGGGATGCTCTGCGTGGCCCTGTTGGGATGTGGTGGGCACAGACCACCCTGGGTGGATGGCCCCAGCTCTTGCTCCTTTGCATTGGGCCGTGCTTTGCCTGGCACTGGTGTTTTGGAGCCAGATGGTCCTGCAGCTTGTTGCTTCTTGCAGTTGGGCTCTGCCAGCCTGAGCAGACGGATCCGAGGGGCCTCGGAGAGAGCAGGAATCTGCATTTTCTGAAGCGTAGGAGTTGTTTTAAACACATCAGCAAAGTCTAGCATGGAGAAGACCCTGCTGCCTCAGAAGCATATTTAGCCAATCTGATACAGAAATGTGACCATATTTTACAGAGCGCATCATTTACCCTGCTCTAGGCATGGCCTGGGACTGGGAGGCTTCATGCAGTTCCAGCTGAGGGGAAGGAGAACTATTTCTCCAGCAACCAGTTGAGGAAAACCACAATTTTTCGTTGCATGAGCTGGAAAACCAAGCACCTAAATTCATCTGCTTCTTTATTTACTCCTCCCTCAGTGCTGTTGGAGGATCTTCAGGTACCTCTTGGCACCAATCTTGTACCCTCCCACTCTCCACCCTGAAACAGAACAGGAGGTTAGGAGGGGGGAATGTGAATTTTTTGCAGCACTGTTCAGCCTGTCCTGTGGGCAGCAGCCCTGCCTGCAGGTGTCCTGCCTGCTCTGACCCCAGAGCACCAGGAGCTTTCATCCCTTCTTGGGTAACTGACTGGTCCTATGCCCAGGGCATGGCTTGGTGCTGAGGAGTGTGGGTGCTTTTGTACTGTCTGTAGCAGAAACATTAGAAATTGATATCTCCCTACTCTTGTCAGCCCTTACATCACAGATTTTCCACAGTCTCCAGCTCTTTGTATTTTCCAGCAATACTTGGCTTTGCGTAACTCCTCTGTGGCTTTCCATCTCCTCCTGGCCCTTGGAGATGTGCTGCTGCTCACTGACATCCCACTATCTGCAGGCTGGAGGCAGGAAATACTCTGCTGATCTTTTTGGCTCTAAGGATGCAGTTTCCAGTCTGAACAAACCTCAAGAGGCTTGAGGTATTATTCTTGCTGCATGACAAGCAGCAGGAGCCATAGGTGTGGGGTGCTTGGGATGTATCCCACCATACCACAGCTGGCAAAACAAATCTTTCCACAAAGTTTTCACCACCTGCCCAGCTTCCTCTACACAGGAAATCCAGCCTCCCCCGCTCCTGGAGACGAGAGCTGGACCTTTGTTTGCAGCTCTCCTTTCACAAATAAAACCAGTGCTGACTAGTAAACACAGGGCCACTAAATGTGCAGAGCAACACTCAAAGATTGGGAGATAACGGTGGTTTTTTCTACTGACTTGGGTAAGAGGAGGTGCCAAATCCTTAAACTGTGTGCAAGCAGCTCCTTGTTACTGAAATTTGCTTTCTAGCAGCACCCTAAAGCCCCAGTTGGGTCTGGGGTCCTGCTCCATACCTGCTCTGCTGAGGTTTTCTGCTTCTTATGCACTCAGTTTGAGAGGCTGGTTGGGATTGTAAGAGGAGAGAATTAGGGGCGGATCCAACCTGGATACAAAACTGACTCAACAGGAAGAGTTTAGCTGCAGAGAGTGTGACATGGAAATGTATAGAAATAACATGAGGATCACTACACTGGGTCTGACCTGAAGTCAGCCAGATGAGTGTCCAACATCCAAGTAAGTCTGAAACCAGTGACTTCAAGGGCAGATAAGCATATCCTATCCCTTCAGCTATGAAGATTATATTTCCCTTCTAGAAGTGGTAATAGCTTAAATCCCCTTAAATTTGGTTTTTTTACATCTCTCCTGCCCTAACTAGCCCCATACAAGCTCTGTATCTCCCAATAAACAAAAGGGTCTCAAGACTGAAGAATTTAAAGAATTTGAACATAATATGAACCTGCATTTACCTCCTCCATATGTAGTACTTCATTGCCTCGAGTTAAAAGAGACTGTAAGAAGTAGAAATAAGAGATTTAGGTTGGATATTAGGAATAATTTCTTCACTGAAAGGCCTGTGTGCTAGAGGCTGCACCACACGATGAATATGCCCAAAGTCCTACTCTCCAGGAGGACAGGAGAGGAAATGTCCCTCCTCACACAAGCAGACATGAAGAGGGACAATTCCTCTGGATCCTTGTACGCAGACTTTCCTGAAATATGGCATAGCATGCAATACTTTTAAAAACATATAAAAATGTATAATTATTTTTCTTTTCTAAAATATTTTTCTAAGAACTGTTAGCTTGGAGCTGCTGGAGAATCTCAAGTGAGAAATAAAAACCTGGACCAAGCCTCTGGTGCCAAAGTGACTGATCTCCCACTGAGCACAGAGGAAGACCTAATTCTGGAGAGGAAGAATCTGTGAGAGACAAAAGGCTGGAGGAGAACTCCTTGGAGAAGCTTCCAGAAGAGGATTTCTGTCTAGCAGGTCTGCCAGAGGTTCAGTGCTCCCTAAAAGCAATGCTGACAACAGATTGTTCTCCTGGAATTTGCTTTGAGAAACAACTTTTATGATTAAAAGCAAAAGCTTTAAATGGTCAGAAGTTTTGCTGACTCCGTTTCAAGGATACTGATATTTTAACTGAGAGCATTAGTTTCTCCAGTAAGAAGTTTTTGATGGCTAGGGATCTGTGGTGGTCCAAAAGTAGTTTAAATATAAGTGATTTACATTTTCTATTAAAAAAAGCAGGACGTGAGGAAAGTTTCACTGAGCACAATGAAAGAACTCTGGATTTATATGGAATAAAATAATAACCAGGCTGAACTGCCAAACCCCTTAATGACCACATTCCCTTTCCAGAGATGGAAAAAGAGAAGGACCAGCACCTTTTTTTTTTCAGCTTCATATTTCCAGGAATCTCTTTGCTTTGTTTTTCACATCAGGATTAGAAGAGGTAGGGGTAAGATATCAAGATAAAGGTCATCCTTAAGTATATTTAGTCTGATTGAAAATAGGAAATACCAGAAATCCCTCCAGATTCCCAAGTCCTCTTGGCCATTTCAAGAAACACAGGTAAATCCCCCAACATCTGCTTGCCTTTTAACCACACCAAAAGGGAAACTGCAAACCATCTGCTCTTTGGAAAGCAATACCCAAAGCAGTTTGTTTCTGAGCTGGCTGGTGCTTCAAGCCCTGCACTTTCTCCATGTCAGTGACCGAGGGCAGGGAAGGGACCCTGCAGAGGAACACCCCCAGCTCCTTGGCATCTGGGGAGCTGCCAAGGAACCCCCTGCCTCTGTCTGCTCCCCTTCAGATGGGCTGTGACAAATGCTCCTGCTCTCAGGAAAGACAGGTCAGGGCTAGTTCATCAAATATGAAAGGATCTCCTCTCTGGTCCCTGACATGTTACGTGGCATTTGTATTTTGGATCAAGTCCCATGTGCCATGGGCTGTTATTTTAAATGATATTCAAGGTGTGTGCTGTATATTTGCATCTTGTGCTGCAGGAAGGGATTTTTTTTAAATTCTTATTTTTGTCTCAATGTAAACAAATGGCCTATAATTTGGAAGAGTATCTGTGATGCTGCAGATGCTTTGAGCAAGAAAAGAATTTTTGTCACTGGAGGGTAAGCCACATTGAGGGAGCTCCATGTAATAAAACACCCACACACCTTGGGCCCTTTCTTCTCTTTTATTTCCAGCACTGCCCAGGATTTTCGGCTTCCCAGATACACATGGCATTGCAGAGGGGATCACACATGAACCCTACAACAGGTGCTGTGTAACAGGGATGGAAACAGAATCCAGATCCTTCTACCCACAGACTCACACTCCTGCTGCAAGGTCATGACTGGTTTGACCACCAGTCACTCATACAAAGGAAACTGCAGTGTGCTTGAGGGAGGTGGAAAGGAGGTTACTCTAGATCATGGGGTGTTTTCTGGTTTGCGAGACCCAAATCAGAGGTTGAACTCCACTTTGCACCAGTGGGTTACTTCAGCAAAATACTTTCTTAGAACCTGCTTCATTTGCCATTTTTTAACCTGCGGCTCCACTTCTGCTCAAGCAGCTTTTTTCCCAAGGATAGAAACATCTTGGCCAGTTTAGGTTTTTATCATGTTAGCTGCTATCTCAGAAAAGGGTAAAGTTTCAGATGACAAAATATTTCATTCTCTGGTAGCTGGAGAAGGAAGTTGTGGGTTACTGGAGAAGCCCTGTGAGCAGCGGAGAGCCATGAGCAGAGGAGAGGCCTGTTGAACCCGGGAAACTCTGTCTATTTTGCAGCTGAGCAAAAATGCACTTGCTTCAGCACTGGTTAAAAATACCTGTGGCTTGGTCCTTCCAGAATTGAAGGAAGTCTGCCCTAGGTTAAGAAAGGCATTTTAAAAAAAGTTATTTTGCAATAGTGCAGATGTTTGCTTTAGTGTCATTGAAAGCCCAGGCTGGCCTGAAAGGCTGCAGGAATGAACTCACACCCGTGTCTCACTGGGCTGCTCACCATCCAGAGCTGGCATTTCCATATTCTTTATCACTAGAAGATTTAATCCTCTTCCCTCATGCAGAAGCAGATAAGCAGCACATCCAGTCAGAGTCCTTAATATATTGAATTACTGTAGCTACATCCACTTGCCGGTTACCTGCAAAGCCCCTAATTTCTGCTCAGAAATGTGCTTTCTGCTTTGCTTGGATCATGGCCAGTTGGCTTGTGGTGCAGCTGTAACCACACCACAGCAGCAAGAAGAGAGGAGCCACCCTGAGGGTTTTCTTTAGCAAGGAGCCAGAACGTTGTTTTTCCTTCGTTTCCCTTGGTTTCCTACTTTGGCTTTGCTTTCAAGGTTTGTGGAGGAGGGATGGGTGGTTTCTGGCTGGTCTGTGGAGCTGACCTTTCCCTGAATGCTGTGTCCCTGTGGAACTCACAGCCCATGCCAGCATTGCTCGTGGTGTCTGTGCCGGGAGAGGTGATGGATGATGGGGCTGGTGAGGTTGCAGTTGCAAAGCAGTGGTGAGAGGGCTGACAAAATTTGCTCTTTGCGTCGCACAGGGCTCACACTAAAGCCATTACCAGGGATCCCTGTGCCACAGACGTTTAGGTAATGGCCCAGAGCTAAAGAGGGACCTGTCACCAAAGAGCATGAGGAGGAGCATGAGCCTGCTCTAGCCCAGAGAGTGAAGGTGGAGCTGGCTTCCTGCAGCAAGGTTAGCAGACACTAAGATGAGGAATTTGTGGCAGAGCTTCGCCTACTCTTTCACTCCCCAGGCAGCCAAACACCCTCACCCCTTCCTCCTGGCTGTGCCAGGGATGTTGCTCCTGCTTCCATTCTTTGCAGCTTGTTGGAACCCACAAGCTCACCAGGAAGGTCCTCAGCAATACACAGGTGCTGCCTGTGGGCAGAGTTAACCCCTTTTTGCAGTAACAGGCCATGGGCAATCACAGAAGAGGAAGACACTAATCTAGTGCCTGCCTGGAGGGAGGCCTAAGGAGGTGCCAAGGAGAAAACATCCTCAGCCTCACCATGCAGAGCAGCTTCACAGCCACCCAACACAGCTCCTGCCAGCTTGCATGTCCAGCCTCACAGAGGTCTGGATTGGGAAAGGCTGTTCCATGCTGCAGAGTGATCTACAGACAGATGCACTCAGCAGCTGGACATCAAAGTGGTTCCCAGAACTTTTGTCTCTTCTCTCAGTTCCTCTTGGCATCTTGCTGGTCCTGAACTGAGTTTTGTTCAGATATTCATCCTCAGAAGTGTTCAAGGCCAGGTTGGATGGGACTTTGAGCAACCCAATCTAGTGAGAGGTGTCCCTGTCCATGGCAGGAGGGTTGGGCTAGATAGTCTTTAAGGTCCCTTCCAATCCAAACCATTCTGTCAGTTTATTCTATTATTTTATGATTTATTAAAAACAATCCTTTCGTTGTTTGTTTTTTTCAAAGAGTACTTTCTTCACAAACTTGCCGTTCTGCTGGCACCATTCTAAGTCAGGAAAATATGTGGGTTTTTATTTTTAAAAAAGACACATTCCTGTGAGCAGTGTTAAAAAACAATAACAAAATTATGTCTGAGCTTTTCAGACTTTACATGGAAAATATTTGTTATTCATCTGCTTGGAAAATTACATAAGCCTTGCTCATTCTCTCTCTTTGGTGGAGTTTAGATAAATCGTGGTTCAGAGGGCTCAATATTGATTCCCATGTGACTCTTGAAACACCAGTCCCAGAGCTGTGTGCTTCTCAGAGCATCTCTGCTCACTAATTTGCCTGCAAATGCCAGAGCCAGGAGGTTCACTTTCATTTCTCTGCCACAAAAAATAAAAGCAACCTTGTGACTGATTGCAGCTGATGAAGGGTAAAAGCTACATGAGTACAAATGTTCCATTTCACTGCTGCATCCTTAAAAGGCTGCCCTCAGGACGTGGCACAGACACTGCACATGAGCCCTGTGTGTCCCTGCCAGGGAAGATGGCAGAGCTTGGGTTTAAGGCTTTTTTGTCCCCCTACTTTTTTTCCACATCTCTATCAGCTCAAATGCCACCCCTCAGCAGGTTTGTCCTGCTGCACTGCCCTGACCAGCAGCTGTTCAGCTGTTGCTGTGTTTTCCCCTCTCCAGTCCCAACATCCTAAATCTCAGCATCTGCAGCTGGTGACAATCATTTGCACCATGGCTTGTATTATCCTAAATAAACAGGGAATTCAGGTTACAGCACACACATGTCCCAGCACTGGATATTACCAAGCAATTAATTCACTTGCCCAGAAAACTCTAAACACCCTAAATAGATGCCCAGGCAGCTTTTTCCAAGGTCCTTTTCCATCAGCTTGCTGTCTGGGTGAGCCCATATTAAACACAGGCCCCCCCTTTCAATCTATAACCACAGATTTGGAGAGAATGTTTTATTTTATTGCTCTGCAGACAGCAAACCAGTCAGGGAGGGAAAGGTGGGGGAAACCCCACACAGCTGAAAGCTGTGCTGGCCTCTCCTTTGTTTTGCCTTACCTAGAAAGCCACAAGAGAAAGATATAATCCCTCCAGATTTTGAGTCTACAAAGCAGATATAGCAGCTAGGCCTGAGAAGTGATTGTAACACTGATGATGGATGCTCCTTTAGCAATCTGAATTCTTCTCTTTGTAAGAAATACTTGTTGTGCTCTTCCCCCAATGTCTGGAAGCAGAAGGTGCACGAGGCTCCCAGAAATAAACCTGGGCAGGTAAAGGTAGGAGGAGCAGGAACTTCCCACCAAAACAGGCTCAGAGTGGCAGAAAAAAGACTCTGCTGGATACCTTTTTAACAGGTGTTTTGGGACTTGCCAATGATTTTAACAGCAAGATCTACCAAACTGGAGTTAACAACCTTTAGCCTGGTTGTGATTCATGTCCAAAATTTTATAGAGAGGTTTCATGGCCCATCGTTTCTTGTTAGCAAAAAGGGAATTAAGTTCTTTAAAGGGGGATATGGACAAAATCCTCTTTATTCATGCTATAAGAACCTGTTTCTGCAGTGTATGGATTGAGAGAGAGATCAAATACTGCATGTACCCATAGTCACTATCTTTTGGAAGGGAGGAGATGAAAGCCAATTTCAATTGCATTAGCTGCAAATGCCTGACCCACAGAACCACCGTGCTAACAAATTGAAACAGATCCCAAGACAATGGACACGCTGTAACAGACACGCAACAAGTTCCAGGCCTGTTATCACAGATATCTCTCCTTTCATTTGCCATGATCTGAATGTCAGCACATTATCATCCCAGCTCAAGCCCATCTAGAAAAGACTGGTTTTAATTTGCTCCACAGAATGGATGCAAGCTCCAAACATCACTCGTACCTGATAAGGGCTCATTCTCCAAAACTGGCAAATCTGGCTGCTTCTGTGGTGGCTCTTCTTCTTCATCATCTTCTTCTTCCTTTTGTGTTACATTTCCCAGTAGAAAGCAGAAGGAAAAAAAAAAAGAAAAAGAGGGAAAATGCAAACCATTAAACTGTTTGTCAAAATGAGACAGAAAGTTTTGAATGGTACTAATACCAAACAGAAACGTGAATTACATCAAAAACATCTCTCATCAAACAGTCTTGTAACTCATGTCTAGCATTAAAGCAAGGCTCCCAACAGCTCTTTGTCAGGCATCACCTCCCCATAATGCCAATAGTACATATGGAGGAGGTCAAGCTCAGAAATCATGTGAAGCCTCAGAGAGCTACACAGCGTTTGACTGAAAAAGCTGGCTGGAGCGAGCTCTAAATCCAAGATTTAATCTTGACACTTGAACCCAGTGTTGCCTGTCTCATGCTTCAGCTGAAGTCATTAAGCTTATCTGTCCATTTCAGAAGAGAAAGTTTTACTAGAATTATTCAATTTTTCCGTATTAAAATACTAACTCCATTCCTTTGAAAAATCCATTGAAGCCAAACACAGAACAAAGCAAAAGTCTGAATTATTACTTTTTTGGAGATTTTGCCACTTGATAAGTGAATGTCTTCAGCATTCAGAGGAAAAATCTGTTCACGGGTAAACTTCTGTTTCTCAATCTCAAATGTCTTGAGCTAGATCAGATGAGCCCTGCTATCTACTGTACCAGCAATAGTGTGTCCAGCAGGACCAGGACACTGATTCTTCCCCTGTACTCAGCACTGGTGAGGCCTCACCTCAAATCCTGGGTTCAGTTTTGAGGCCCTCATGACAAGAAAGACATTGAAGGGCTGGAACAAGTCCAGAAAAGGGCAGTGGAGCTGGGGAAGGGTCTGGAGCACAAGTCTGATGAGGAGCAGTGGGAGTTCAGCCTAAAGAAAAGGAGGCTTCTTACTCTCTACAACTCCCCGACAGGAAGGTGTAGCCGGGGGGGGAGTCGGTCTCTTCTCCCAATTAACAAGTGATATGACAAGAGGAAATGGCCTTGAGTTGCACCAGAGGAGGTTTATGTTGGATATTAGGAAAAGTTTTTTTACCACAAGAGTTTCCAAGCAGTGGAACAGACAGCCCGGGGAAGTGGCTGAGCCCTGGAGGTATTTAAAAGATGTGTTGATGTGGCACCTGGGGACATGGACAGGAGTGAGCGAGGCAGCCTGGAGGGCTCTGTGCTGGCAGTGGCAAAATGCCACAGAGCTGCTGGCAAGGCAGGAAGGCACTGCCAGAGCATAAAGCAGGCAGATCATATTCGTCTTTCAGAGTAGTATTTCCAGATTAAATATAAGAGGGAAGCTCAGAGAGGTCAGAGGCTGAGATTGACTTTCAAAATGGTGCCTTTGACGTCCAAAGAGGGAGGACAGGCTTATTAAAAATGCAGTGTGGATTGCAAATCTGTCACACACCCAAGCCACCACGAGGAGCGGGAGGATGGATGAGGCGGTTATGGAGAACCTGCTGACAACGACAGCCTCTCAAGTGACGGGTCAGTGAATAGTTTGCTGCTATTCAGCATTGTTTTGACAGAAACTACACAAAGCAACTGTATGGGGGGCAAGGAGCAAATGTTCTCTTCCACTTGGAAGCTTGTTTAAAATCTTGTGGTGGGGAAATAAGACCATGAATGAGAATTAAGTCCTGCATTGATTTAGGAAAATCAGTTTAGTGAGGCAGAACAGAGAGGGGAGGGAAGCAAAGGGGGAATGTTGGGAATGGAGGGAAGGAGATGGCAACAGCAGTGACAGAGAGGAAGAGCAGGCAATGCCACTGGGACATGCTGGGTGAAGGCTCCACCAGCTTCTGCCCTCTCCCTGGCTTTCCACGGCTGTGTCCACTCTGGAGCACACCAGGTTCCACCCGCTGCACTGTTTCTTGGCCACAGTGAAAGTCCCTGTAAGAGAGTAAAGCTGATGGTGTCCAGCACAAGGGTAGATGCCAAGAGGAAGCCACACCGTCTGCGGGCAAAGGTTTTGCATGCCCTGAACCATTTCACTCCCTCTCTTCTTTCATCCCTTAGCAGCTGCCCAATGGCTGCCTCACCACCATGATGGCAGCACCATTAACTTGCTGCAAATAGAACCTTGCCCATAGGAGAATTCTGGATAGAAAATTCTAAATAGGAAATTCCTCATGTTTGGTGGAAATCTAAAAACAACAGTATTCATCAGATGTTGAAGGCAGTGACTTTCAAAATGTTGCCAAGATGCATCCCAGGTGTTCAGTTTGGGTTTGAGCTTATGGATGAGTGGGGTATACTCTAAGTGCTCTGTTCTCATTTTACAAGCAATACTCTGTCTCTAAAACCATCTCCTTTTTTCAGGAAGTGGAAATTTCAGGCAGATTTTGGGGATATAGAAGCCAGATATCCTGGAAGGTACAGATCACAATGCAGGGGGGACCTGAGATAAGGGAATTATATTACATGAGTCTTAACTGCAGCAGGCCAAAATTTTTAGTGAGGGAGGCATTTATTATAGTTGCAAGATGTAGCATCAAAGCATCCAAACAAGTGTAACTCACTACTACCTGGGGCCACCACTTTCTCCTGGGGCCACCACTTTCTCCTGGCAAAGTTTAATAAGATTTAAGTAACTTGACTGTGGTGAGGCTCTGAAACAGGATGCCCAAAGAAGCTGTGGATGCTCCATCCCTGGAACTGTTCAAGGCCAGGTTCGATGGGGCAATGTAGGATTCCTTAGTGAAGAGCTGCTGGGTGGCTCCAAGGGGAGAGTGTCACTTTCCTGCTTTTTTATTTTTTAAGAATACATTAATTTCTGTATCTCTCAGAAATGCAGTTGCCTCAGGCAGTAAAGGGAAGCTAGGAGAGAAGCTACATGGAGTAACAGACTCCCTGCCAGTAAGTGCTGTGAATATCTTCTCCATGCCGTCTCCCAAGGACCCCTCTGAGAGAAAGGAACATGGTCACCTCCCCATCAGGCACAGGTTTAGCCTGGCTTGGATCCAGGTAAACTTTTCCAGTGTATCAATGACTGTGGAGGTTGCAAGCACTAAGCCCTGTGTCTCTCCTCGCAGAGAGGGTCACACGCTCAGCCCAAACCTGGGGTCATGTGCCCAACCCAAATGGATCAGAAAACAACGGGACAAGCACACACGAGTGCTCCTCCCTGTCAGGAGCGGGCTGATAAGGAAGGGGTGGCGTGGTTAATGACATGCCAGGGGGATGAAATAATGTCTTGAATGAAAGCACCGTGATAGGCAAGAGCCATATTTATGGGTGTTCAGGGCAAGTAACATTTCATACATATTTCAGCACTTCCAAGATAAAAAGAAAAGGTTTTCTTACGGGCCTTGTGGAATAGATAAGAGGATTTATAATAGCTACATTTCTGGCCCATAATCCTTGGAAATTAATGTATTTGCTCCACATGCCAACTATGACATAGAGACGAGCTACATGATCAGCTCATTCCATCATGTAATTTGGGCTGTAATAATTAAAGCTGATCTTCCTGTTTCCCCTTGGCCCAGCAGAGCGTGCAGCTGTATCACCCTGCAAAGAACTGGTCATATGGCTGAGAGCCAGCTGTGGTTTTAGCCGTGGGGTGCACAACTCTCACCCCAGGTCTTGGCCCTTTACCTCTCCCCTCTCCCGTCATGCCCCACCTCCTCTAGTAAAGTCACCTCTGGCTTCCCACCACCACGACTGGTTTAAATTCAGCAGCACCCTTCTCATGTGAGAGTTATTTGGGATTCTCTCCAGCAGGCACTCATCACCTCCATCCATCTCCTGCAGCACAGGCGCAGCTCATTGAAAATTCGGGCAGGGGTTTGGCACAAGGGGAGAGCGCTGGGGAGTGGAGCCCTTTGCCCCCATGAGCTGCTCCCACAGAGACACACAGGCTGGAAGGGCTCTGCTCAGAGAAGAAGTTGAAAAGGAAGCCCAAGGCTGTGGTAAGTGGTAGATGAGTGACCATCCATGAAACTTGAAACAAAGGATCGCTAAACCTTCCTAATTCACCTCCCAAGTCCGTGTCAGGGAAGGAGATGGGTGATAGGAGAACTATGGCTCTGTTTGGACTTTCAGCTTTGACTGTCACACGTTTCTGATGTGCCTCTGCAGCTCACAGACAAACCACAGAATTTTCCCCTTGGCAGAAAATCTGCCTTTGTGCCTCTCTCACATAGACTGTGTCTCTTTGGTCCCTGACAAAGAACAAAACCTACCAAGTCTCCAGGGATAAAAGTAAAGCTTGGAGAAAGCTGTGGGATCCTGAAAAAGCCATTGATAACAGGATGCACAGGAAGGATGGAGGATGGGTGTTCACATACGTCCTGTCTGCTGTATCTTTTCAGTGCCCACCAGGCCAGCAGGGAGCACTTGATCTGACAGATGGTTTTCTTCAGCCCGGACAAGCCTTGGGGGACATCACACACACCCACACTTCCCAGCTTCCGCTCCCAGGCTCTCCGAAATCCCAGCAAAGAACCTCACTGCCCTTTCACACAAATGCCTGGAGACTAGTAGCTGCCCCCAGAGTGTCCACATCCTCATCTGAGAACTATCAGAATTATTGCTCCTGAGCAGAAAGGACTTTCTGGCTTGTTCTGACCAAAGCCCTGACCCTGACACAGACACAAGCTCCAAGTGTCCCCTTCCTTGAAGTGGCAGAAAGGTGCCACTGTGAAGGTCACTTAGAATCCCATGTTTATAGCATGATCATCACCACTCCGAGCTCCCAATAATTTAGAATAGTCTATGCATTACTCATGCAAACCTGAAATTGCCCACAAGGACCACAGGTGACAAAAGCCAAACCAGTCTTCCTTATCCATGGCCCAGGGTTGGTGAGGCACAGCATCAGCCATTCTGGCTGTCAGACGTAATCTCTGCCTTCAAAGTGACAGAGAATGGTCTCTAATCCACTCTGACTGGCACTGTTTGTGTAATTCACCTTGATAAACCCATGTATAAGAACTTCACTTGCTCAGGGCTTCAACTGGTTTCAGTGAGATCCCAAAAGGTGTTTAATTCTTGGCATATAGAACTCAATATAAGTTTAAAAAGACAGTCCCATCCTATTCCATCAGCAAAGGCACCAGCCTCACCTCGAGGTCAGAAAACAGCTGCTGAGCCACACTGCCATCCACCACTCACCCAAATCAGAGCTCCCTGAGCAGAAGATTCCCCTTGTCTTTAATTTAAGGTGTGGGTCTAAGGCAAGCACATTTCTCCATAAACAGTACAAGTCACACAGCCCAAAAGCATGTGGGAGACAGAGGCTGTTCTTGGTTTGGGGTTTTCACCTCCAGAAGAAGCTTCCAGATGTGTTATGAGTGGCATGCATGCTGCCCATTGCTGCAGGATCTGAGCTCTTTCTGCATAAAACCAATAGCAAGTCAGTGGGGAATTTCCTGGACTCATTTGCTTTCTCTAATTTTTTTAAATATACAAACAGGTATATAGAATTAAATACTATTTCTCAAAATTATATTTGAGAAAGTTTTTTGATTTTGAGAGGATTCACTTCTCACCTCATTTATTTTGTGGCTGTTAGAGTTAAAAGGTTAGTGGCAGAGCCAGCACTGCAAAGTGGCTTTGGAAAGGGTCCTCTTTATGGTATAATGGCTTTTCACAAAGAGGGGTGGCATTTTTACAAAGAGGGGTGGCATTTTGGAGGGGTTTAAAGCCAGTCAAACTGGTCTTGCCTGATCTCTTCTTGAAGTTCACTCCCTCTTGCTGGTTTTCCTCAAGGAAGAATGCTTTGTCACAAGCTCTCTCCAGCCCTGCCCTAGGCTTTGTGATCAAATGCTGAAGCCCATATAAACAGCTTTTGTACTTTCTGCCTGGAAAACCTCTTTGTCCTCTTACAGAAACATTTTCTCACTATTTCTTTGGGCAAAAACCACTTTCCAGTTGAAATAAAAGCCTCACTTTGTCTGTCTCTAAGCCTCTTGATTGTATTAAAAGGCACTGGATGCATCAACAAATTTTAATTCCACCTCAAGATGAAAAAGGCCTCTCAAACACTAAACTCTAATGTCTCAGCTTGGAATCATATTCCAGTCCCCATCCTGTCTGTCAAAAACAGAAAGTCAGTCCTGGTCTTCCACCCTCTGTGTCTCAAAGGTGGCCCTGAGAGTAGGCTGGGCCTGCAATTATTGTGTATCTCTAAATTGAGAAAGGGTTTGTAGAAACAAACTGAATGAAGGAGATGAGGGAGGATCCCTGGTCTTATAACAAATACAGGATAAAAAAAAAAAGTAAAACCTTACTGGGGACATGGCATTTTACAGATTTCTTGCAGAATGGAGTATGTTTATGGAAAATTTTGAAAGCTTTTGCTTTTGGACCAGTTTGGAGGAAAATCAAATGTTGCTGCTTTTTGTTTTCCCAGGAATGATATACCCACCAGAAATAGACTGTGATTTTCAGACAGCTTATCTATAATCAACTCACTGCTACAACACAGCACATTCCCTGGCTAAACGTGTCGATTTCCATGTTTTTTGCTATCCTGATTTCTGCCATTCCTGCCATATTTGCTCTGCACTTGCAAAAAAACACACGAGCTCCTGAGTACAGGCTGATTCCCACTCACCCAAAACAGAATTTACTGGCAATCATCTGAAATAGCCACATTTTTAATAGTGATAGAGTGGCTAAACCTGTAAGGAGAGTAGGAGTTATATTAAAGCTACTTGTCATTACTTTAGAAAGATAAGGAGACAGGATGCTATAACAGGAAGTATTGCTTCATGTTTGTGCAGAAGAGAAATCCCTTTATATTCCTTTCTCTATGACTTTTACAGCACCATCATGAATTTTCCCCAAATCTGAAAAGGAGGACAGAGCTCACAAAAATTGATAGTGAGTCCATCCAGTGCCAAAGAGGAGATGGAAACCCACAGTATTACAGGTGACAAACAGCTCAGGCAAAACAGGGCCATGAGCTCTTTGAGCCAGGTGTTTGTCACTGAGGAGCCTGGTCAAAGCTTTCTCTGCATAAAGGAGCAGGTCAGAGGCAGAGCAGAGGAGATCCATCCAAAAACTGGCAACAAACTATCAATACAGGAGTTTCTGGGTAGTGAGAAGAGGAAATTTAAGATGGGAGCTGGACATGGGCAGAGGGATGAGCCAGGTCTCCCTATCTGCCCTCAGCAGACACCTGTGTACTTTTCTATGTAGAGGACACAAAAACAGATCATGTTTATGACAATACCAGGATTTGCACAATGTTTTCACAAAGAACAAGTCATGTAGGCTTCTTTACTCCTTTCTTTACTTTCATTGACATTTGCTTAAAATCTTGTTCTTGAGACATTTAGTTTCTAGGAACAGTTTCCTTCAACTTCTGCTGCACCCCGCACTACTTCTGGTGATCCTGCCAGTACGTGGCTATATTTGAGAGACTGGATATTTAAGGAACACAGTCTAGAAGATAATTTCCTTGAATAAAAATATTCCCCCACCTTCTCACCCTTACTGTGTGTTTTGGTGCTGAGGGAAAATACTGCTGGATCTGTGGAACTGAAAAAGGAGTAGATGTGGCACTTTGTGATATGGTTTAGTGGGCACAGTGGTACTGAGGTTGGACCTGATGACTTGGACGTCTTTTCCAACTTCAATGATTCCATGATTCCATACCACTATGTCCCATAGCTAATGAAAACAGGCAAGCAAGTTTGCCCAAAGCAAAAAAGCAAAGTTGAAAGCAAAGGGGGAAGAGGAAGAGGAAAAGAAAGGAAATCCTCATCAAATCCTCATTTATATATTTGTCCTTGATGCAGCAATACTGCCAGATGGCTGAAATGTGAGGCCAGGTTGTGCAATACTGCAAAGGGCTTTGCAATAAGAATTGAGAAAGCAGAAGCTGCTGGTTTCTGTGGTTAAAGCCAGCTGCCAAACACCCAGGAATGGAAAATGTCCCACAGCAGGGCCATTCCTGCCTACTCTCAGGCTGCTGACATCCCAGCATATACTGCAGGTGCTTCTCCAACATTGCAGGAGAGACCTACAGCAAGGAGCCTTCATGGAGCCTCCCTCTTCCCTGGGACCTGGCTGTGCTCTGGGACACCCCCAGATCCACTCACACCTTCCATTCCTCTCCTTTCCCTAAAAGTCCCTTTGCCCACACTGCTGCCCCTGGGCTTTTGCAGGGATCAGAGTTCCCATATCACCTGCACATTAACCACACCAGAGCAGTGGAGGAACATGAAAAATGCGAAAAAGAGGGATACAGGTTCTGTGTCACACCACAGTCTTCTTCTGCTTGACATGGGAAGCACCAGGGATACACAGCACAGCTTCCAAGCAGGAACAACACCTCTATCCACCAGCACACCAATAATGGGCAGCAACACTGCCTTCACCTCGGCTGCACAAGGGCATTTACTGCATTAGCAGAGCTTGGGTATTTGGGTAAGAGGAGTCCCTTCCAGCAGAGCTGGTGGGGCAGGGGAAGGGGCAGGTGGAAAAGCTGCAGTCCTCTCTCTTGTTTGCCAATTGGAATTTATTTAAGAAGCAAACAAATGTTCGCTCGTGCATTTTCACTTCTCAGTCCCGCCCTTCATGTTGAGGTTAAAAGGGAGGAAACGGGGCAGGAGAAACGATTTCCTTCTCAGTTTGATAGAGAACTTGGAGGCTTCAGAGAATTCCAGGTGACAGTACAGGAAGCATTTTCAAAAAATGTGGGGTTTTGTTAGAAAAGTGAAACTAACCTTTTCCCATTCCTGGGTAGATAGGGTCTTAGAGGATCCCCAGACCCCCAGAAAAGTGTCCATCTCAAGGCAGGTGTGAGTGGGTGATGGACACAGCACAGGTGCTCTGCTTGTGCTGCCTTGGCTAGAGAAATACTGGAGATAATCAGATGATAAAAGCAAAGCTTGAAGCTGTCAGCACTGTCCTCTCCCTCACTGCCTCAGGACGGCTTTTAAAATTCTGGGGAATGTTCATCAATTCCCAATAAGTTCTCTCCCAGAAGGTAGGAGCTAAAGCCCCTCACAGCTGTTCCTGTGCTCCCACACAGCAGGGGAACAGCTGAGATTTTTTTTTTCATAATTTTTCCCTTTGTAGCACTCAGCTGATCTCCCTCGGGCCACAGCAGTGGAAGGAAATAAAGCTGCTCTGGGATGGCAGAGGATGCTACATGCACGTTTTCTGTGAGAGGAGGCATGAAGGGGCAGGGGGCTCAGTGCCTTGGATGCCATCATCCAGCCTCATGTGCCCCTTTTCTGGGGAGCCTCCGTGCCAGGATGGGCCAGGCAGGATGTGGGATGAGCATCCCGCTGAGCACCCTTGTGCTCCATCCTGCACAGTGGGACAGATTCTGACAGCATTACTTGGGACTTGCAAGGGACCTCTGCAGCTCCCAAGGGAAATCGGAGCAGCCCAAAGGTCCATCTGAAACAATCCTAATCCCACATTTATATGTGAGTGTGGGTGCACATTACCTGTCAGGCTCTGGAGAGAGGGAGAAGCCCATCCTGTGATTAAATGAACGCTGAATAAGGGTAAATGTAGATGCCACAGACAACTTGAAGAATGCTTCCAGCCTGAATCTCCAGTGTTTTCTGGCCTTTAGTGGCACACTAGAGGCCTCAAGTGACACAGCAATCCAGAGGTCACTTGTGTCAAACAGCACTGCAGTGAGGTGCTCTATGGACAGTACATCACAGGATGTAACTTCTTCAGATTCCTGGCTTTACACTGTATGTGTGTAGATACCACTACAATTATCAAGCAGATCTTCCTATTTAGATATGTGTTCTGCAGCACCTTTCTGTGTGATTTTCAGATATACCACATTTGCAAGCCCACCAGCCTTCCATACAGCCATCCCCTCTATTCTGAATTAGCATCTGGAGTCTTGGCTGTAAAACTCAGAGCAAAAACTTTGCCTCCTGCTCCTCAGAGCACCCCATCTCTCTCCTCCCCAGTGCAAACCTCCCCTACTGAGGTTCTCTAGCACTTGGGTTCTCTTGTCGGCCCTGGGGACATCCTGGGTGTCTTTTACAAATTGCTCGATGGGTTTCTCAACTCCCATACCCTGGTTTCAGGTGTGCCCCTTCACCATGGCAGAACTTCCTTCCTTCTGCCACCATCCTTCACTCCCAAAGAGCCTCTGCCACCCATCTATCCCTGTGCACCCAGTGATGTTCTATTCTTAGAATAATTAAAAAGCCTACCTAAACAAACAAAAAAACCAATCCAGAGTAAGAGACATAGACACCAGAATCAACTTTTAAAAGTCTCTGGTTAGAGACTTTTGTCTCAGAGCCCGGTGATTCAGATTCTGCATCTCGCAAAACTGTCTGGGAGCTAAAAATATGTGACCTCTACAAGGAGAAATACATAAATCTGCTTGGCCTCCACAAGTCACCAAATTTTCAGGGTAAAGAACGTTCTGCAGTCTCTGGTTTATTTTCAACTTCACTTCTGCAATCATAAAAGTATATTAGTGCTGAAAACCTGGAACTGAACTGCCCTTTGGAAAAACTAAACTCAGATTAATGTACAACTTGGTCTGCTCAAAAGCATGAATTAGTCATGCAACGTTAAATCATTCAGATAAAAGTCTCAGAAAAGCAAGTACCTTTCTTTCATGACTGGTACTTGGCTATTCATAAATTAATTAATGTAATAACTGTATTTCTTGGCTATTAGTCACTCAGATGGGGGTCACTGTATTCTTGTCCCAAAAGAGAATTGGTTTAAGTCTATTATAATCTGATGGATAAAGATTTCTCCAGTCTGCTTGTTCTTGTTGTGAGAGTTTGAGCAAACTTGAGCCCCTTTATTAAGTGTCCCCATTTCCCACAGAGCACACTCCCACTGTGAGCCCTGGCAGCGGACTGGGTGCAGGAGATACACTCAGAACCGGGGGTACCCAAACCTACAGAGCCTGAAAAAGACCCCTCAGCCTTGCACATGGGAAATGCAGTGAGAGGTCAGCCCTGCAGAAAACCTAATTATTGCCCACAAGTTGGAAGGAACAGGCTGGTGATCTTGTGCAGTCAGAAGTGGCATGGAGAGAGACCGGCCAGATCATGTCCCTGCATGTGGCAGGGGCACCTGGGTGTGTCAGGCTGGAAAGGCCCTCCTGAGTCAGGAAATGATCACCCCCAAACTCCTCTTGAACCCTATAGTATGGGATGGGCCAGCTGGCAGCAAAACAGCAGCCTCTGTGCTCTTGTTTCTGCTGAGGTTGGTAGGGCTTTGGGGGAGGGAGTGGTGAGATCTTTATCAGCAAAGTAGCTTTAACAACTCTAACAAGTGTTTTGTCTAACAGAACAGTTCTATGGAACCAGCACTGAAGGTCGGGAGGGACCCTCAGAGGAGCAAATCAGGTTGGGGTGAAGCTCTTTGCTCAAGCAGTGCCAGCATTGGGGCCCTCTAACAGTTCCCCATCCCTGGTCACTCTGTAAATGCACCAATCTTCATGCCAGCACCAGGACAGCAGTGTGGGGAAGGAAGAGGGAGAGGATGGACTGCCCTTTTTGGTTGATCTTTAACTATAAATTTGATCTTGAATTTATGCTGTGGGAGCCTTGAAGGATGGTTTCTTAGCCTCAACTACTCTGCCAGTTCCTTTGCCTTATAGTCCTGTCCCTACAGCTCCTGCTGGCTCAAGATTAGGTCTGCCGCATTTTTAGCTGGGATTTGATAAGAGGAAAATCCTCATTATGATTTGGGAACCACCTGATGGCACATGTACAGTGCAAGGAGGATGGGCAGCTACAGCAGTGGTGGCTTGGACTCCCTGGACACCCAGCACCCAGAGCAGAGGGGCTGCACTCCTCTGCTGGCATTAGACAGGAAAATGAGGGAAAGAGCCTTGGAAAAACCCTTTTATCTAAACATCACTAGTGTTGGTAGAAATACGATCTAAAAATGCTCTGCTTTTACAAGATGAAAACAAGATGCACAGCCCTGGGGTGCCCTAGTGCAGGGGTTTGTCACGTCCCCCCTAAACGGGCACGTTCCTCCTCAGTGATTTATCCCCAACTCTCCTCCAGCCCCCCTCTGTGAAGGTGGCATGTGGAGGGGCTGAGCTGTACATCAGCCACAGAGCGGGAGGCTGAGTACAGCCTGCAGCACAGTGTGAAACATGCAGGAATGCAAACCACAGAAATGATATCTGGGGAAAGACATCCCCACGCTGAGGGTGTATTAAAACCCATGAGCCAGGAGCAGCCCATATAATGTGTGCTTTGGGGGAGGACCCAGCTGCAGTGGGAACTGAGTTGTTAATGTTGCATGAGTCATTAAATGCATGTTACACTGGGTAGTAGCAATGTGGAGAGGGTTACTCCCTCCTTTATTGCCCCAGGAAATCCACCCATGCTTTACAAAATCTTTTCACCCGTGTGAAGGAATGAGAAGAAAATGTCTGGGGACTCCCTGTGTCCCTTCCAGCAAATACATCACTACCTGTCCATGGGAGGCACTCCCACCATCTCTCATGTGGGCTATCATGTGCATTTACAACTTTATAGCAGCATGAGTACAAAGGGCTGGGATCTCCCAGACCAGCTCCTGACCACGACAAGCCTTGGCAGGGCAGAGCTGATGATGTGCTCCCACAAGTGGGCACTGGCCAGGCTACTGGGCTCGGGGCCCATCACACTCAACCCACATTCTCTGGTTGCAGCCAGCACCAGCCTTTCTCTTGACTTTGGTCAAGAGATTTTCTGGTCTCTGCTTATAAAATCCTCTGAGGGAAGCAGGACCTCACTGTCCTGGACCAGGACCAGCACTGGTATTGCCCTTCAGTCTCTACACCCACGGTTCACAATCAGTTTAAGCCAATCTGAGATCATACTGTCACCCAAAGATGTGGTCCTGCCTACTCCCTGCCCTGCTTGCATGTTTCTTCTTGCTCCCTTGTGTCAGCACAACTTGTGGTGCAGCTACCAGCAAGTTGGATCAGTTTGGTGGCTCATTTTTCAGCCAGATTAGCAGGCTGACCTGCCTCACCATGTGGTTCCACAGCTGCTAGCCTGGCAGAGTGGTGGTGGCAGGAATGCACAGCCAGGAATAGGGTTGGGTGGGATGGGACAGGCAAGCAGGACTGTCGCTTTTGGCAGCCAGGCAGAGCTGGATTGGCTTGAACTGCTTGTGAAAACCTGCTTTTAATTTTCCCTTTGGTAAATACGAATAATTCTCTTTTAATGGGGAAGTTGTGCGGCTCCATTGTGTTTCAGAATCACTCTAACCACAGCATCTTTCTGCAGATCATAACTGAGTTAAGTGTGTTGAGCAAATAATATTTCAGCTGCTAACAGTTGAGTCAACAGCAGGGTGATCACGATTTAATCTTCTGTTTCACAGGGGGAGACTGCACTGCTATTTTACAAAGCCTTTTTCATCGCAATAGGATTCCCTGAATCAAAGGCTCACAGGTGTGATTTTTGGCTGGGAACAAACTGTTGCATTCCTATCAAATGCATTCTGCTTTCCAAGCACAAATAACTTTCAAATCCTTGGTCCAGGAGAATTGCGTTCCAGAAAAGGAAGGTGTTGCCTTCCCATGAGTTCAAAGGCCCATCAGGAATGTGGTGGTCAGGATGCTGCTAAGAAGGAATCTTTCATTACTGAGGAACAATTCCTAGAAGTTAACATGGCAAAAATGCCTACAGGAGGCTCAAACCAGCAGAATTTAGAGAAAGAAGTAAAATCAGCCATCACCAGTAAGAAGAAGGCTGTATCCCCTTTTCTTTTTCTCCAAAAGCTGAATAAAAACCCCGTGTTCCTTAGCTCTAAGCAATGCCCTTTCAAAACTGATGGAGTAAAACAGACATCTCTTTCAAAGACAAGCTGAAAAGCTGCTGAATTTTCTTGTTAGTCTTTGTGGGAATAATGCTATATAATAGTCAACGGCTGTGCTCTTTGGGAGGTTAGATTAGATGTGCATAAAGATTCCTTCTGCCTTTTCAGGCTATTCATTTTGTCATATGGATTTCTTTCAGAGTGCCTTCTTTTTTATTACATCAACATTCTGAAGACAGGCAGTGATTTCTAATTCTCTAGAGGTCTTTGCATGGCCACATCAGCAGAAAGGAGCAATTTTATCCTGCGGGGATGTGGGAGTACCATAAATGAGAGGCTCCCAATACGCAAGATGTAAAGGAAAGCAACTCCTTTCCCAGGAATGTGAAGTGGTCAAACCTTTAACCGTCAGCTATGGTCTGATTTCAAATATCTCATGAGAGAACAAAGGAATTTGATACAAATTCATTTCTTGGGTGTTTTAATATTGACAGACTTCCTTGCAGAATTTATGCAAGCAGTGGATTGAGGCCAACAGGTCATCTGAGCCTGCCGGCTGCTTGCCAGGGTACATCCTGGATTAAGGCAGGAAGGTGGAAATAAAAGGATGCAGCAGTCCTCCTGTGCGGGTGGGATTTGTCCACGTTCAGTATTGCTCTGTGGGGAAGCCATTCACCCCAACTCTTTTAGGACAGCTTCTTATCCTTCAGTCATGCTTGGGATAGCTTTAGGAGAGACAAGGTTAGGGAGCAGGGAGCTCAGCAGAGCAGAGAGCCTGCGTCTCACCAGCCACTGCTGATCACAGTGAACTTCAGTGTTTGCATGGGGTGAAGCAGAGCCCTGTTGCAACACCAGCTCCATCTGTGGGGTTACTGCTGTGAGACTGCTCCCTGCCCCACCAGAACCTGCTCCAGACCTCCCAAGTCCCAGCTGTGGTGAGAAATTGGGGAGCAGAGAGGGCAAACAAAGAGGGCAGGAGTGCACATGGAACAAGGTTGATTCATGTGTCAACCTACAGGCCAAAGCTGGGAGGAGAAAGGGGTTGTCCCGCTGTAACCCAGGGTTCTGGAGGGAAGGAGGCTCTTCTGGGAAAGAGAGCAGGTGAGGAGCCACTACACAAATCTGAGGCACGTGCTGTCTGCATATGCTGCTCTGCAAAATCTGGGTTAAAAAAGGAGGTGCTCTAAAACCATAAGAAAGTATCTCCTTGTAATACACGTGCAATCCAGATGTAATGTCCAGACAGAACAGTCACCCTTATCTTCAGCAGTAGCTGGCAAGCTTGGGGTACTGAAGTTGCAGACTCTTCTCTCTTGAAGTTTTTGCAAACATGAGGCAGGAGATTTTGTTTGTAAGAATCTCCCTGAAATAGGGGGAAGGAGAGTCAGTTTAGGAGGTGCTCCATAAGTTGAAAACAAGCCACCATGCTCTGTACTATATGTTTTTTCTTAGAGAGCAGAAGGTACTGAAGAGAAACCACAGGCAGAGCTGTAACAATTTGGGGGTGCAGCTACCAGAGCTGCTGTAAGGTGCCTTGATCTGGCGGGAAGGGGGACAAAAGAGGGGAAAGGGAAAGGGAAATGAGTTGCCAGGAGGGGGAAGCCACCAGGATTTGCCTCTCTCAGCAAGGCAGCGCTTAATGTCTTCTGCAGACAAGGAAGCAGCCTTCCACTGCTGCCCTTTCTGAGCCCAGCTCACTGCAGATAGCAGGGTAACAAATCTGTCAGTCCCTCAGCAGACAGACAACTCCCCTCTGCATTCCTATGCGGAGCTGCAAAGAATTATTAGCTGAATACCTCCCTTTGAAACCAAAGCTAAACTTCCAGAGCTCCTAATCTGACCCTGGCAATGTATCAGCCACACAAATCTCCTGATAATAATAGGTAGGGTATGTTATAATTTGCAGTTAAGGAAAGCTCTGCATCAGATCCCTGCATCCCAGTTACCTGGGACATTCCTTCCCAAACTTCTCCATCCTTGTTTTCAAGCCAGTCAATAGACAAAGATATAAAAGAGGTTAAAAAAATCTAAAGTGGAGTAGCTCGCTTCTAATTTCTTGCTGAAAAAAAGTTGCCTTGCCGTATTAGATTGCCCGTGTCCTCTGAAAGACCCGGAACAATAATCACACATGTTCACCACACTCCCCTGGGGTAAGAAGAAAGATGATGGGATGCCAAACTCCTGCATCGGTTCAGTCATTCTGCTAAGCTGCTCCTTATTATTTCACTTACAAAACTGATCTGCAATGCAACTGGTTTGGGTTCTTGCCCCCAGCTCCACCTGCACAGAGCAGGCTGGCAGGAGAAGTGAAGCATGGCGTTGGAAGATACATACCCATTATCTTATTACCCTTTGCCATCATCAGAGATCCATTATGACTGAGGTCCAAAATACATTAAAAGCCTTTGAACTGAACATTTACAGAAAATCAGCAGCCTCACTGTAGCTGGGTATTTCTAGAGGTTGACTGGTGTCAGGCTTGTGATGCATTTAATGATACAACCAGGAAAGACAGAAGAGCAGAGCCAAAATACCCACACTGTTACCAAACATCGATACTTTAAGAAGCCGTATTATGAAACTGGAGCTTTCTGACATACAGTCATGGTGAATATTAATAAACTTATTAGAGCTGATCCAAGTTTTCCATCTTGGCTTTTTGTTTTGTTTTGTTTGCCAAACAACAATAAAAATTTCTTTAGCAGAAAGAGACATCACTTCAGGCATGAAATGTTACGACTGTGTTTTGGGACAAAGAATAAAGGACTGAAATTACAAAATACATAATCAGATCTCTGTGCCACTCTTGTTCAAACCACACTGACCTTGGGAAGAAAAGGAGAGGAAGCAGGATCAGGACAGGTTTTGATCACCTCCCAGAACTTGCCTCACTTCCAGTTTTTCAGCATTAAGAGAGTTTCCTTCCCACCTCTGCCTCCTGCTGGCCATGCTCTCGGGCTATGAGTTCTTGTGTGACAGGCTGGGTTGGGTGGGGTCTCACACCCCTCTGCATTTACTTCTCAGCCTGTCCAGAAGTCCACCACCCCGGTGGTTGTGCTTGATCCAACGGCACTGGGTCTAAAGCCATAAGCAAAACCAGCTCACAGAGCTCATCAGCCCAAAAATCTACGTTATTTGTTTGTTTTGGAGGGGGTGGAAAGGAAGTGGGGGAGCAGCATCCTTCAGATCCCACATTTAGCATTTCTTGTTATACGTTATACGGGTATTTCAAAAGCCAGGTTAAGCTTTACAACAGCAAATGCACTTTAGGGAGAAACATTAAGAAATAAAAGATGAAAGGCAGGCTCAGAGGAAAGGAAGGCAAGACGTGTGGAAAAGGACCGAGGGGCCAGACCCACATACTGCGACAGCTATCAGAGCAGAGAGGAAAATCACTGTGACACTGTATTTTAGGAAAGAAACTCGTCATGAAAACCCCATCAGATTAGATTAGACTTCTTTCCTCCAATGCCTTGGTGCATCTTGAAGAGCAGCATAATTTCTTTAAATAACCTATGGGTTCTACATGGTCCTGCAGTTTGGGGAGAGTATTCTGGACATGCAAAATCACTCTGGGCTCAAATAGTCCCACTTCCGTGCTGGAGAATAGGTGTCTGTGCCCCGAGGTACAGCCAGTGATCACTTTCCTGCATCCACCTCCAGCACAGGGAGATGGGGGGAGCCCACCAGAAGCCCCTCAGCATTTCATCGTGTAAAAGGGAGGAGTGGCAGCACGTCTCTGGTTACGAGCCCATATGGTGATGAGACATCACCTCGGCATGTCAGTGTCAACTGCTGACATAATCGTAGCTTTGTCTGGCACCCAAAGTCTCCTGGAAACAGCACGCTGGGCTCCAGGTGCTTCTTTATGTCTGAATATTTGCATTCCTCCCTCTTGGGGTTTAAACCTAACTAGGCTTTGCAATTAGCTTCACAAGAGCTGCCCCTTCTCCCTGTCCTTGCAACAAATGCTGAGCCTCTGACATGAAATGGCTCAGCGTTTGCACTTTGGAGGGCAATATAACCAGCTCACTCAGTCCGTACTTTCTTATTTATCTGCCTGTTCTTCAGAGCAGGGCAGAGCGTGAGCTCAGGCCCTGCCAGGCCTGAGAGGCTAATCCCAGGATATTCCACTGGGGTGGTGTTTATTTTATTACTTCAGATGGCAATCAGGGCTGCTAATGAACTGACGCAAGGGTGAGGAGAGGGGGAGAGCTGCTGATGGGGGCCAGAGGAACGCCCCCTCCACTTCCCACATCCCTGCTCTCCCTCCACACCTCAGCCGCTGCAATGCCACTGATTTCCAACCCCCTCAGTCCCCTACAGACAGTACCAGCTTCTTGTTATTTTCTATTGACAAATGTCAACATTAACCAGGCAGATTTTAGTGAGATGTTATGCCCGTTCTTTGCATGTGCAATTCGGCTGATTTTGTTGGAAAATCAAGCTCCTTCCTGTTGCTGGTAACATTTGTTCTTTGGCTGAGAAATGATGGCTGAAGGGAATGGAAACAATAGGATCCAATGAGCATTTGCTTCCAGGGGTTTTTTTTGCCAATGCAATTCCACAAGCAAAACTAACAATAATGAAAAATGATGTAAGTGTTAATATTATCTCTGAGAAGTTAAATTGCACGAGCCTGGGGAGCTAAAAGAATGGCTTAATTAAAATCTGCTTGTGTCTGCTTTCTTCCCTACATGTATGAGCAAAGCCCACTGGGAAAATTCTCCTACAAGAAAGACAAATCCCTCTGAAAACTGGAGAATTCCCCAAAATCTTATAGCCAGAAAAATAAGGACAAGCAGTTGCTTAAGGTCACTGGCTTCAGTCAGAACCCAAATAAGTGGTTCCAGTCCCTGCTGTCCTGGAGTTGTGCTGGGGCAGGAGCAGCAGACACCCATGGGCTGGTTTTGTGACTTTCAGAGATAATCTTGTTGGCACAAAAATTCTCTTCTTCTCCCTGTACAATTACCTGTATCTATCATCTCAGGGCCATTTTTGGACCTTAAATACTTTTCTTTTTCACCACTCTAAATTGCATGTGAACAGACTCCATCCTACTCGGGAGATTTTTCTGCCAATGGATGGTGACTCAGCATAAATAATTTTCTTTTACTGCTTTGGTTTGTTTGAGTTTCCTGAGAGCTGGTTCTGCCACTCTTCTCTTTCAGAAATTGTGCATGATTTCAGATCAGAGGATCTCACGGTCTGGGACTTGATTTCACACACTTTTCTGTTAAAGTTATAATACCAGATGAGGAACTGCTGAATTCTTGTGCAATAAAAACAAGCTTCTCTTGAAATTATGAGGTTACAACATTTGAAATGATTTATATGATTATATTTGGCTGAAACATGAAAAATCTATTCTAGTGGGGTTTTTTTAATTTTTCATTTACAAATGCCGCAGTTTTTAAAAGCTGAAAAGTGTGGAGGTTTGTGTATAATGGGAATTTTATGGTGGCAGCATAATGAATATTAGATGCTTCTGTCAAAGGATCACATATGATTGAATAATAGCAGAGAAATTGGAAGAAAAATTTTCAGAGAGCAGAGAAAAACACAACATG
Organism: Falcunculus frontatus; assembly: GCA_013398115.1. Classification (NCBI taxonomy): domain Eukaryota; kingdom Metazoa; phylum Chordata; class Aves; order Passeriformes; genus Falcunculus; species Falcunculus frontatus. Next base: position 570,884 of record VZRV01002750.1, on the reverse strand, counting down.
AAGGACTGAAGCTCACTCAGGATTTGAAGCTGAGTAGAAGGAAGCAGAACTGAAACTGATTTTTGCTTAAGACATATTTGCATTTAATGTCTAGAAGGTCACATACCCGCTCAGCATTGAGACAGCGAGTACCAAGAAGGCTTGGGATACTAAAGAAGTGGTCTGGCAAGGTCTGGCAGGTCTGCAGAGGAAGGTGGCAGCAGACAGAAGAGCTTTTGGACAGGTTTGTGGAATCAGAGGAAGAATTTAGCTTAATATTAGGCAAGGACCTTCCCATGGAAACATCCAAAGATGCTGAACACACGTTACTGTGGTCCTCATAGGGAGTAGGGCAAATTTTTGCTCACACAAATTTAAGTCTGGAAAATGCCCCACTCTAGTGGGAGATGGGCCTCATTCAATGCAAATGTCAATGCCTGGGTCACTTGAGCACTCTTCCTAGTGAAGACACCACTCAGTCACTAAGAATTTGTACCAGTCATGTGAAATCTCATTGAGCTGCAACCTGGACAGCAAAGTCACACAGCACTTAATTACTTTTTCCCCCGGAAGGTTCTAGGTCATGCAGCTGGGCTGTGGAAGATTAAGATCTACCACTGAAACAAGGTCCTGCACTATTACTACTTTTCATAGCCCAGTTTTGATTAGCTGGTGTTGGTTCCTGTAGATGCCAAGTGAAGGGCTCATGTTCCTCAGCAGCAAGAAGTGTCTGTTAAAATTTCACTTCAGGTACCTAAAAATTAATCTGATTTTGGCATCCAGCCGCTGTTTTTCATAATAAACCAAAGTACAGACACAAATTCTGTTATCACACAGGCCAGTTAGATCTTTTTACTAATCTCCACTATTTAGATCTGAAATTGCAGAGCAAGGAACACACGGTTTGTGGCACGTGGGACTAAATACCATTCAGCAACTTCTACCCACTGAATTATTTGTTAGGTCTGTTGTATGCCTGTGCTTGGCTTCTCTTCTCGTAGCCAGTACAACAGCAGGGCTGGAGGCAGCTTTGTGTGCGTACAGGTGAGAGGATAGTCCTGTCCCCTGAGAAGGCAACATCTTTTAGCCACAGCATCTGTCTCCTTTGTGTCAGGGCAGGAAAGCTAAGGGTCCCTTCTGCTAGTGCTAGTTACAAAAAAGGCGCTCATTTAGACAGAGCAGCTGGAGAGCCCTGACTGCTGGTGTGTGGAAAAGAGGGTGACAGAACAGGGCTACCTTCCAAATGTGTAGCTGGTCCCAAATTACAGCAGCCTGCCACTGTTCTCAGGGGTGTTCAGCCTCCTGTGGAGTCCTTATGCAACACAAAGCTCCATGTGCATGTTCTGAGTGAAGCTCACACAACAGCATTTTGCATCTGATGCTCTGAAATTGATGACAATCTCCACTGGGAGGGACCCTCCACATCAAACCCTTGGGTCTGGCTGTGCTCAGTTGTTTCTTTAAAGGAGCTAATGGCCCAGATGATTTGGGTTTTTGGCACTGTTGGTGCACTATTTGTGGTCTAAATGTTTCCATTAAAAATAATCAAGAAATTAGACCTGTCTTCTTATGGTTTAGATAGGACTTTTCTAAAGCTCAGTATTCAGGTGTTTTGTCTGGGGAGAGGCTGAATGCTGATCTCAGTGTGGAACTGGACTGCCAAGCCATGGCCTTTCAGATCGATATTTTGTGTTAACACCCAGCCCCAGTGCATTAGGTATAATGACATCTGTGGGTACAATTGTCCTCAGCACATGGCTATGGGACAAAGAAGAAATGCAGAAGCGAAGATAAATGCTGTCATGCCAGGAGTATGTGGTGCCACAGGGATTGGACTCTGAAGGACTCAAAATAACTATACTGCAATCTATTATATATGGATATAATGATCAATCTATAATGATACACATAGTATGTATATATATTTATATATATAAAACTAAGATTTATAAAGTTTTGGATTTCTTGAGCTCTGTGTCTCTGGGCAAATATAAGGTCAGGTTCATCTAAGACTTGGTCTTTATTCACAGGCAGAATAAAGACAGCATCCTACTGGCTGATGAGCAGTTTGGTGCTGGATCAGGCTCCTTAGGTACAGAACTTCTTAGGTTACTAAAACAAACTCCAAACCAAGAATATTGTGGGGGACCATGTCAAAGGTCTTCCAGAAATCCAGATAGGTGAGATTGGTAGCTCTTCTCATGTCCGCTGATGTCACCACTCCACCAAGGAAGGCCATTTCTGTGACCACTCAGTCAGGCATAACTTGCCCTTGGTGAAGCTGTATCAGCCTTTCTCTTCTGTTTTTGCTGCTGGAGAGGGGCTGGCCACGGCTGTACCAGATGGGAAGACTGCTCAGCAGCCAGCCCTGGATCAGTAAGAATGCACAATATTGACAGAGTTTGCTTTATCAACGACAAAACGGCAGAGCTGCGATGTGTCAAGTCATAAATAACTCATCATGGGGAAAGTGTGCACCGTCTGGGCAGGCAGCCACAGCATTCATCCTTAGATACGCATTCAAATCAGCCCCATTAGTATCATATTCTTCTGTAATTACTCCATTGATTCAAACTGCATCTTATCTCCCCCCCGAGAACTGCAAACACCCTTTAATTTACTGAAAGGCAGGAGGAAGGAGAATGTTTCCATAACATTCACATTGTTCAGAGCAAGGCTATGGAGAATATGCAAATAGGGCATGAGCACCTGTGGAGCTGAGCAGTACTGGTTCTGCAGGTGCTGCAGTGAGCAAAAGCCAAAAACTGAACGCTAATGGCAGGCCAGTGTTTACTCACACAGCAGCATCCCAGGACCCTCGTGCTCACCCTAAGAGTAGAAGGGGTATGAACTCTTCACTGACCCTGGGCTGTTCCGTGTTGATGATGAAACCCAAAACCTGTCAAGTTTCGTGCGCTCTCCAATTTCCTTGAGGAGGTTTCAAAGTGCTCCTGTTACAATATCTTGTTTTCAGAAGTACCTTTCATGAAACTTCACAAATTTCTCCTTAATCCCCTTTAAATGAGGGTCTCGTGACTTCCAAGAACTCCCTGAAAGCTCCACTATTTCTATTATTATGGTTGGCACAGAGGAGGTTCATTACTCCCAAGAGCTGTTGGAATAGGTTTCAGGGTGGGAGAGGGCATGAAAAAAGTTCCTAGGCTGTCCCTCATCACTCTGCTAGACAGGAGATGCTGTAGAACAGTAGCTGAAATGCAACTGCACAACCCCTGTGCAAAAAATAGCCCAGCTGATGCAAGCTGAGGAAGGAAGAGGTAAGAGAGAGATTTAGAAGAAGCAAAAAGAAGAGCTTCTTGTCAAATAGAAGAAACAGCACCATTTTGGTTGGGGTCAGCTAAAGCAATGCCATGTGAAAGGTGAAAGGGGAGTTATTGGATGGGGAATTCCGCAGGCAGGAGGGGGGTGGCAGTGCTCACTGGTCTGTGCAAAGATGTGCCAACCTAGGGACAGCACAGTCCGGGACAGGACACGGCATCTCTTTGACCAGAGCCTGCTGCTTCTACCACTAGGATGGATTTTATTTTGCATGTGTGCAGGCCATGGAAGAAAATGAGTTGTGTGTTGGCCAGGATGAAAGGCTCTGTGCTGCCATTACCTCTGTATTTGTGTGGGAGTGGAGAGCAAAGAAAAAATGTAATGACAAAATCTGGTTTCACTTAGGTGCTGTTTATGTTGAGAGTGAAGAACTGCCAGCCCACACACGCTCTCCCCACACGGCTGCCAGCTACAGAGTCAAGATTAAGAGAAAGAGATGAAGGGAAACATTACAGTAGCTTGCTCTAGTAAGAGATTTTGGTCATAGAGAACAAGGAAACAGAGGAAAAAAAAAATCAGTCATGTCCAAGGGCTCTCTCAAGCCTCTTGGAGGGCTCTGGCCAAATCACTAGGGCCATAATCTCCCAACTGAATTTGCCAAAGCATTAAAATATAAATGTAATTTGTATAAATGACGCTGTTATTTTTGAGATGCTAAGCTCCTGCAGATGTCAGAGGAGCAAATGGTGTTAATGTTCCTCTGGCAACCGTGGTTGAGCATCCAGCCAGATCTTTGAAGAGATGGGGTTTACCCTTTGGGTTTAATTTTATTAAATTAAAGCAAATTTGCACCAGAGTAAAACTGGGGAAAATAAAAGTAATTTTTCCTTGTTGTGCTGGAGAAAAGACTATCCCTATGCAATTCCTACAGATGAAATGATTACAAACATCTTCTGCTGAGGGGTGGAGTGAAGCCTTTGCCAAGGTAAGCAAAAGGTCACTATTAAGCTCCATTCACCAAGTAATGATGTTCATTTCCTGCTTGTTTTTAGCTGCTCATCAAAATACTTAACAACTCCCAAAGCATACTTGACATGTTTCCTTCAGAAGTCAGAGTCGGGCTCCCAGGGCTGTCCAGCACCTGAGGGGGGTTTGAACACAACCACTCTCGGCTGTTTTCCCAGGAGAGCATGAGAAGTGCCAGGAATCTTCATGAACACTGTGTCCCTAGGAGCTGGAATTACAAAACCATGAGCATGAGTGAGTTTGACTGTGAGAAGTCCCATTATTTTCAATGGGCTGTTGATATATTCCATGTATTTATGATGTTTACATACAGGATGTAACTTCAGTGTAGGGCTTCACCTGGGCCTCTGCTGGTGTGTTTCCTCCACCTCAGCTGCCCTCATCTCCTGCAGTCCTGTATCCCCACTCGTTGAGCAGTTTCCCCTCCTGTAAATGTGTGACAAGTTATTACCAGGCTCTGTTTTACATCACTGTCTTGACACTCAGATCAGTTCTGGGCCATGGCCTGGTAAAGTTATTGTGAGTTATCACAGTACCAACAGCCTGTCTGTTATGTCCAGAGTCTTGAAAATAAGCTTCACTGAGTCAAATCCGCTGTGTGGCTTCTCCAGCCAAGGAACTAATCTAGGTATCAAAAAGGTGCAGGTGAAAAACAGACAAAGCTACACATTCAAGGTTTGAAAGGAGCTATGAGATCCTCTAAGGGCTTCTCTGTACCCTGAAGGTGTGAGTGGTACTTTATCTAGGAAGTTGCAGGTGAGACCAGTTTCACTGAGGCTCCCCAGGAGCAATAGGACGCTTCATCCAAAATATCATTCCTATGATCTCTCATTTAAGGTCTCGGCTTCTGATTTTCTGGTGGCTCAAACAGCTTGAAAGGGAAGAAATTATTCCATGATGCATTGGATGATGTTTGGGTTTCTTTTCTTTTGGAAAATAAACCAATCTGAACTGTGAAGGTCAGCAGAGTTCAAGTCAGGTGAGTGATATTGCAAGTAGAAAGGGTCACTGATATGCTTTTGTCAGCATGAAACATTTATTGGAGTCATAGCACAGTTGTTGGTTCAGAGCAATAAGGATTTCTTCTAAGTTTCCACCCCAGAGTTTATCAGTTGTTAAAACTGTACTTGGAAATAAAAGATGAGAAAATTTTTCATGCTGTAGCTGAGGTTGAAAGAGCAGGCAAGCAAGTTCCTGTCTTTAGTTCTGGCAGCTTTGATTTATGGCCTTGTAAAGGCTGATAAAGACTCTCCAGGCAGTAGACAAAACACAAGAGAATTAATTCTTTACACGTCAGAATTAGGACAAAGATGCAAGGCGTCAAGTACTTCATTGACATTTAATCATGCTTTATTACTGAGGCAATCCCTAAATATTAAAATGATGCTTGGTTATTTACAAGCATATTGCTGTCATGGTAATTGTGACCAAACAAGTCTAACTCAGTCTCTTTGGTAATTATTTTCAAATCTAATTTCTGTTTGGATCATGTTTATATCAGATTTAAGGTTGGCTCCATCTGGAGCAGATGCAGTCATCTCATAAAAGGAATAATTGATCAAATTCTGGATTTGGTTACATGCATGCAGCTCCATTGTAATCCAAAGTATGTGACTACATGTCCCAGGAGGGAGGGTCAGCTGGAAGATCTCGTTAATTAGTAAATTATGTGTTCAAATTAGAATGGTATGCTGCTATTAGTGAAAAGTGGAGTGATTCTGTCCTTGAAAAGGATTATGCTGCCAGGTAGACAGCAGGTCTCTTGATGCTGGAAGTTCTCAGTGTATTTGTCCTTAGCTCCTTGATGATGTAATTTTAGAAATGAAAAAGACAAAATACAGTGAGTGTTTTTCCTGACGTTACTTCAGCTATTGTTGAAGAATTTGATGCAAGAACATTAAATGTCTCTTGTGTAGGACTGTGAGATTCCTGTGTTGACATAGCATGTTTGCCTTTGCCACTTAGCAGCTATATGTTATTTTAATTTATAGACTTCACTGTGATTGCTTAGGAAATAGGACAAATTCTGTCTGTTTTGTTGCCAGAAAAACTGAGATACAAAGGGAAATTCAGATATGACAAGGAGGATAGAAATCTCTGTCTTCTCCACTGGGTCTCACTGGCTCCTTAGCAATGTCTGGATATTATTATTTCAGGCCAGGCATGAACTCTGCTTTGGGACTGAAATGCCTCCAGCCCCTGTTCTCCATCAGCACTGTGCTTTCTCCTCTCCTCTCCACTCTCCCACCAAGGCCACCCACACCCTGCTCACGGAGGCCCTGTGCTCCTCTTTGTCTCGTCATGGACCATATTTTCCCTGAGTCCCTGCCCTCAGAGGTACACCAGATGTCCTGTGTGCCTCCCATCACCTTTTCTCTCCATCTTCTTCCTCCCTCTCACACCAGGAGTTGTGTGTGTGGTCCCTAGCCCATCAAATGCCTTGACCATTCCCCACTCCCTGCTGCAGTCCTGTTGCTGGGACCCTCTTCTTCCTCTCCAGATTTACCATGTCTCTTCCCCAACTGCAGCAGAAAGTCCAACCCCCCCAGTATCTCCACATGCCACACTTTCATCCTTAACCCACCGGAGTCAGTCCGCATCCTGCATTCCTGCTTCCACCCACTGCACTCCGACCTCCAACCAGTGCATCACAGAGCCTTCATGAATAGCCAGCCCCCTCTTCTTATTTTGCTTCAATTATTTATCTTTTCTTTACCTGAGAAGGCAATCAGTGAGGGTACTAACATTTTAAAACCAGTTGAGCTGATGGGCAGAGCTGAGGGAGGACACTGCTTTGCTGGGGGGTGCCAAGAGCAGCCACTAATGAAATCTCTCAGAAAAGCTGAACATGGATACTCAGACACCAAGACTCTGTGGATCCCCTGTTTCTCTCTGACTTGCCTCCAAAATCATCTCAGCCCACTGGCTGCAGAGTGCCCTGACAGCCTGGGATTGATCAGATGGAACATCTGGGCTGTGTGTGCCACGGAGAGAAGTCTCCTTGTGTGTGGGACTTCACAAGTATCACCAACCAGACCTTGGCAGGAAGGTCTCAGTGCTGAGGGGCAGCAGAAAGCCCAATTCCTGCTCTGACAAGGAGTTTCCTCACAGATCTCCCCAGTGGCAGGAAAACATAAAGGTGCTTAGAAGAAGATGTTCAGCAGGAGCTTCAGGGCAGGACTACACATCATCCTGATGGATGTTTCTTTTGTAGCTTGCTCTTAAAAAAACCCTAAAACTAGTAATGAAAGATTTGAAGGGGTGTCTTGGATGATTGAGTTTGAATCACACGGATTGTCCAGAGGGATTTGGCCCATTCCTGACTTCTCCTCTGACTGCAGATTCATATAATTTTTAGTCCTAAATTGGACTATGTGTGCTCCTGGAGAAACCCCTGGCACAGCTCAGCCAGCAGAATCCTTGCTCCACTACTGTGTAGGCATGGAGCATCTTTGGATTGCTACAGTCTCGACCCTCCAGCATTGCCTGTTCCAATACCACAGGCCTGTGGAGGTTTGGGATGTCTATGCCCAACATAAGGAACCTCTTCTGCTACAGTGAACACTCACAGCGTGAGAGAGGTGTTGGCAGTGGCTTTGGCAGGACAGAGAAGAGCAGCAGGTGAGCAAAGGCAGGGTGAAGTGGTTGGAAGGCAACAAGGCAGGAGCAGACAGAGGGCAGGAATTGTCACAAAACCACTGTAAAGCCAAAAGCAGCACCACAGGCTGTCCCAGTGACAGCAAAGAGATGCTTCGTGCTTACAAGCTGCATGCATCATCAAAATCCAGACATCACACAGTCACAGAAACAGTGACTGCAAGGAGCCTCCTAAGGTCTCTTTTCCAACCTCCTCCTCAAAGCCAGATGGCTGCCAAAGGTACATCAGATCAGCCCTGGCTTTGTTCAGCCAAGTCTTGTAATCCTCCAAGCACAGCATCCCCATCACTTCTGTGTGACCTCCTCCCATGCTGCACTGCCCTCCAGGTGAGAAAGCCTTTCCTAACACTCCACCTGAACCTCCCAAGGAAAAAAAAAATTAAAAAAAATCAAGTGAAAGCAAGTGAAATGTGCTGATGAGGGAGACCTTGATAAGATCTGATTTGCCTCCTTCAATGTCAGCAGGACTAAACATACCCACTCCATCCCCAGACAATGGCCAGCTAGCTCTTCTTCAGAATCCAGAGCACCTTCATAGTCAGCCCTCCCTTCTACAAATTATTGCTCTTGGGCAGCTCCATTTTTTCCTTATATTCTACATAGGAGCTGTAGTTGATGGCAACAGGACTGAGGTGGTCTACAGAGCTCCCAGCTCTGGTAATCACAGCATTTTCATGTGGAAACCCTGATTCTGATAAGTTTCTTAATTCCAGCAGATATATCTCGTATTAAACCTTTTTCTAGCACTTGTTCTACTAGAAGGGCAGATATCTTTGCCAAACACAGTATTACCTGACTGTGAAGGGGAAGCAAACAGCAGCACTCTGAATATACGTGATTTGGCAGGGAAACTGGGAGAGGAACGGACTCCTAAACGAAAGCTGTGGTACAAAAAAGTTGAGTCACACATGTGGCTTCTATTCCTCAGTGTTTATCAGGGGGGAAAAAAAGCCTGTGATCTCCAGTTACCTAGCCAAGAGAAAATGCGAACGGCACTATTTGTCTACTACTATTTATTATTTTAGTAGTAACAATGGCAAAACACCCTACTTCGTGATCTTATTAAAGTAAGAATGAATTGAATTCACCAAAAATACACTCAAAACCTTACTGTTGCCTGCAAGCACACACAAACCAAAAATAAGATGGAAAAGGTATTCTGCAGCCACTGGTGCCACAGCCTTGAGGCACCTGGCTGAGGTGGCAAAAATGCAGCATTCACTTAAGTCGGGGGGGGGAAAATGATGCCCGTTCATTTCAAGGGATTTTGGATTAGATTCAAAATAAGTGAAGATCAACAAAAGATATGAAGACAAGGGATCAAAATGTACTCTAAAAGTGCCTGGTATTATTACAAACATCCCCTAAGGCTTCTGATAATAGTGCAGGAAAGCTATAGCTGTCATATTGTATTATTTTAGTAAGAACAGCCATTAGTCCCTTCCTGACTGCATGCCAATCAATACAAGGTAAATGCTCCTATGGATTTTTTTTCTACTCTTTTTATACTTTGTAAAAGGGAGCCAGTTCTCTTACCTTGTTGCATAGTGACTTCTAGAGCACTCACCTTTGGCACGTGGATGATGGATGGCCTGGGGATGTGAGTGCAGAGTGCAATAACATCCTGGCTCAGCTCTTTAGCAGCAAACACTGATGACTCGGAGGTAGCAGGCACTGCCTGAGCAGCAGTGTGATTGCTGGAACTGCTGCTTGCACGGCTCTGTTTTTCAGAGCGTCTGCTGGCTTTGAACATCTCCTCGCTGTCCCTCTCTCCTCCGTGCTTGATGCTGCTGGCTGCTACTGCGGATGGCTGCAGGCACACTGCTGAGGCTGCCTCCGTCTTCTCCTCCTCCATGGACACAGGACCTGTGTTGGGCTGCTCAAACGGAGTGTTTTCGTGTGTGTTTCCAAAGCAGGCGAGCAGGGCTGAGCAGGGGAAAGGATGCATCTTGGATGACAGGTTATCGGATCCGCTTAGCCTGCTTTCCACATCTGCATAATCAACAGGCTGCACTCACATCCAGAAGAGCTCCCAAAATGAAAGCCCTGGCACGACGGCATTCCAGCCTTCCTAGAAGAGAGCACCCCCTTTTCTGCAGTCAGGAGCATTCAGAAGTGGGCCACTACACCTCCTGCTCTGTCCTCCGCCAAAGTCAGCCCGCTATCTCCTCACTGCCGCCCGCTCCTATTGTCTGCAAGGCAAAGAGGTGCAGGCACAATAAAAACGTTTGCAACCCTTGCATGCTCTTGCTGGGAGCTGTCAGCAGCTGAACAAAGCCCTCACAATAGTCCCATAGCCCCGGAGGGCTACGGTTACAGGAGCGGCCTCTCCAGCACCCAGCGGTCCTCAATCAATAGTGCTGCGGCCTCAAGTTACCTGGCAAAGGAGGCAAAAAGATAATGTAGCCCGAGCTCTGCGGCCATAACAGCATCAACACTGTATCAGTGTCATCATAACAATAGCAAAACTGGCTCTGGTTACGCTGCTCAGGTGTTTATCAGCGATAAACCCCCAAATCATTCATCTGTCACTGACTTGGATCAAAAATGTTCTTCCAAGTTCTGGCTGGACCGTACATCGTTAAGATGGGAAAACAAGCAGGTGCTTTGGTCAGGCAGGTGAAGATGGGGTGCTGTGTGGACACCCCATGTCCAGCACAAGCAGGATCTGTCCCCACAGCTCCTCCTCCAGCCATGAAGCATCGCATCTCCGTGCTCCTCTCAAAGTCACCTGCTGCTCTTCCTGGCCCTCTCCACTCCCCAGAGGAAACCAGGGACACATCCTACTAAAACTCATCTGGTTTTGGGCAGTTATAAAGGGAGACATTTCCTTTTTCAGTGTTCAGTGGCTCGAGGCTGGCTGTTAAAACAAAAATATGTGGGAAGTGAGGGAAGAAGGGAGTTTGTGGTTAGAGCATCTGCTTCCAGAAAATCCCAGTTCCTTCTATTTTGTGCTGCCACAGGCTTCCTGTGTGATAGCGGAGATGTTATTTGATCTCTATCTCCATCTGTAAAAAGGAGGAGAGTAATCACTTCTTTTTTTTCCACTCACTATACATATCCTGTCTCTTTCTAAAAGGTTATAAACTCTTGAGGGCAGCAGCTCGTTGTTATTTGCCTTTAAGCTGCTGGTACGAAAGATCTCCGAATACAAACATTGCATTTACCTGCTAATAGCTTCTAAAGAGAAATTCAGGGTTCAGGCTTTCCCAACAAAGTCACAGTCTTCCATTTAATTTTCTAGCCTGGTTTGCTGTTAGATGTTGCTAGATGTTTGCCAGACCCTCCCTGTAACTGTCCTTTTCATATTCCCGTAAGGTGTAACACTGGGCAAAAATGTGATCTATTAAGAGAAACTCATGTTCCCAGTAGTAGTAGCTCATCAGGAACCAAAGTGCAGGATGTTGAGGGTTAAATTCCTGATGTGTCAATTGTCAGCTCTGGGAGCAAAACAGTCTCAGGTCCCTCATCCCCAATAACCTTAAAGTTCTCTTTCTACCCCTTCCTAGCCAATTGCACATCTGTGTGTCTGCGTGGCTGGTGTTGGGTTTTAGAAAGGTCCAAAGTGGCCTCCAGCTTGTACAGCAATGCATTTTGGCCTGCAGGGGCGCTTGCTGTCCTGTATCATTGCCCTGCTTGTAAATACTGCCAGGGTGAGGAAAAAGTTAGGAGAGGATCTAATAGTGGGAAAAGCAAACTCAGGGGTGAAAAATGTGCTGCAAAACCAGAAATTCTTGAAGTGAAGAGCATTAGCTCTATTGTAGTCATGGAAGAGGCTGATTTTTGTTCTGGGTCCACCTTGCTTTACTTGACATGAAAGTATCAGCACCAATGTCAGCATCCAGCAAATGCCAGGAGACAAAAGGCTGGCTGTGCTGATACGCAGCAACTTCATCTCACTTTGCATCCATTGAGATGGACATGGATCCCTCTGGAAGTGAATTCACTGCAGATAAATCAATTTTGGACGCACCTGGTTGCCCTGCTCTTCTGTACAGCTCTGTGGCTGTGAGAGGTCAGATACTGAGGCAGGACCAAAGAACTGCTTTTATGTGGGAACGGCTTTTGGTGCTTAGACGAGAACAGTAATTTCAAAGTGATACACAACTAAGACTTCAGTGATCTGACATTTCTTTAATTAAACAGTAAACTGTCCTTAGAATTAAAATAATTATTTCAGCAAGTCAGTCAGCCAACAACCTACATTCAATTATTGCCAGTTCTTCAGCTGCCCATGCCAGCTTTTCTTCAACTCTTTGTGAGAACCTAGTGAGTTTATAGGGACACCAGTCTACATGAAGACTAGCTGCATGAGCGAGTCATGACCACTTTAAGTCACCACATGGCACAGATGCATGTCTAAGTGAAGAGTGGTTGTTCTAAAAATCAGGTGTGTGCCTGTATTACCTCTGAGGAAGGAGGATGTTCAGTGCCTGCTTGCTGTGAGAGCCACAGAGATACTTTTTCAGCCAACAAAAAAGAGCTAAATGCTCCATTGTACCTGTAAGAGAAATGATCAGGACAAGAGTAATTAACCCGTGAGTCTTGTCCTGAGTTCAAAGACAACATGAGAAATCTCACAAGCTGAGAATGTCCAAATTGAACTGGTGGTGACATCTAAGAAGTGACAGCCATGAGCCTCAGCAGTCAGACATGGGCTCCATCTCCTCACAGCTTGGGACTGTTGGGTTTTGGTTAAAGCCCATCACTCTAGCTAACACTGAAGTCATGATTCAAGGTTTATTTCGTTCAAGCAGATCTCCTTGCACCAATCAATCAAGTGTACTAACCACTTTTTGCGTGTGATGAGATATTATTAGGGCAAGAGACGAGACTCGCTTTATTTTTCCTGAATTTGCTCATAAATTAATGATGAGCTGAAATGTTCTGGCTTAACAGCTCAGGGAGCTGGATATCTCGAGTAAATGGAGAAGGTGAATTTCAGCCAACTCTTGACCTGTCTTCAGTGTTATTCCTTCAAGAGACATTTTTCCTTCACGTGGCTGATATTATACTCTCTTCTCAGCAGGAGACATCAGGTCAGATTTAGCTCAGATGCTCCAGGCTTGCAGCAGGAACTGAGCCTAGCTGGGTCTCTCACTTCACAGGAGCCAGTTTTACAGCATTTTGTTTTACAGCTTTTGTTCTTCTGTGTTGTCCCTCATCCTCATCAGTAGCACTGACTCTCTAAACATCTCCCAAACCCTTGTCTGTCTGTTAGGGTTTTGCCATAGCTCAGCATTCCCCAGCACCTCCCCTTCCTCAACCTGACAAAAGCCACAACCTGCATCTGCTGCCTCTGTGCTGCCTGCAGAAGGAGTATGTTCATTGCACCAAAGTAAGTTTTAGGTTAAATCAGAGCTGAGGATAATCAGTAGAGTTCCATTTTCTTCAAATCTGGGGAATCTGAAAGGGTGATCAGAGGGTGTAAATCCAGTCTCCCACTATCTCTTCTATCTCCTTTCAGACTGCCCAAAGTTTAGCTGGAAACCAGATAAGCTTCTGGTCCCTTATACTTCATATGAATCATATTAAACTGACAGAGGGCAGGTTTAGATTAGATATTAGTAAGAAACTCTTTATTGTGAGGGTGGCGAGGCCCTGGCACAGGTTGCCCAGAGAAGCTGTGGATGCCCCATCCCTGGAAGTGTTCAAGGACAGGTTGAATGGGGATTAGAGCAGCCTGGTCTCATGGAAGGTGTCCCTGCCTGTGGCAGGGGTTGGAACTATGTTTCTGTGATGTGTGCTTTCTATACGCATACAGTATATACATTCTATAGAAGATGAGAAGGATGTGAAGAGGGTGTAGCTAAACCATGAAATAATGAAATCAGCTAGAAGCAACTCGGCACTGCTTGGATGGAGCTTAATAAGAAGATAGCTCAGAGAAGAGCATTGTAGATGCCAGAGGGACCAGCTCATAAGGGAAGGCTTAAAGGAGCTCATCTGGAGATGTAACAAGAAACCAGTAAGATAAGCAATGAGATAAGATGGCCTGTGTTTATCTGAGACACATAGGGATTGAGGTTGAAAAATAAGATGATTATGGTAGCCAAAACACTCCCTAATAATTTCAGAGTTTCTTTCATCTTCTGTTGTACCTGCTATTAGGTGTCACTGAGGGCAGGTGACTGCGTGAGAGGAACTTTCAGTCTCATCCAGTTACGGCAGAACCTGTTTTTCTAGACAGGAAAAATTTAGACTAATTAGCAAAAGAATTTACTTAATAGTAAACAAGTTTCTTTAAAATACGAACAGGAAACTTTTTGAGGGTATTTTTTTTAACTAGTTTTCTGAAATTTCTAAATGTTTTGACCCTTTCAACACCAAACAAACAAACAAACAACCCCACCCCATCCCCATATTCCATTGCTAATCTAGTTTTTGAAGGTCTTCAGCATGCCTGTCAAAATCTTGCTCCTGAGAGGCTACAAAAACCTCCTGTCTTGGAATGCCAAAAACCTGACAGGACTAACTGAACAGCTGGAGGCAGACTCTGAGTACACCCCTCTGTCTTCCTAGGAAGGGCTATAATTTTGAGGGACTGTGAAAATGCTTATTACCTTAAAGGGTTCCCACTGAGTTGCTGGGAAAAAAACACAAGTAAAAGGTAAACCCATGTGGTGAGATTACAAAAGACTGGAAATGAAGAGCTAAAGTCTTTTTCAACAAATTGTGCTGTCATACTGCAGAATTAATACGAGAATTTGGATGATTCCCAAAGCTGGATGGATGCACAGATGCACTCTTTATATTAATGAAAGTCATTGTTCAACTTTTCCATTTTTGGCCATGCAAATAATATTCATACCAAACCAAAGTCCTGGGCCTTGGAGCCAGAAGCTTTTGTAAACCAAGTCTTGATTCTGCTGTTGAAATGGGTACAACAGAGATTATGATATTTACTTTACTATCTTCCAGCTGGTCAGGTTGCTTCCATCAGTGAAAACTTGGAAAAATCAGAAGGCTGCTTAATATATTGGTTCTTTCTTAACAAGTGCTACTAGTTTCTGAGATGGATTTAGAGCTTTGCTCCTATGGCTGGATTAACAGCAACTGAAATAAAACTTCTGTCTGAACACAAGTTGTCCTTGAGGCAGCAGTAGAATCTCTCCCTTTTGTAGTTTAGAGGATTCAAGATATTTTTGTTTTAAATGGCCTTTCATGCACTCATGACACTTCAAACTTCTGAGCCAGAACAGTTTCAAATAATTGACACTTTGTAAATGATCAGCTTCATTTACTTTCTGCTCTTTTCTCGATTACACATTCAACCTTCACAACTTTATACATTTATAGCAATTTTCCGGTTTTCACTCTCA
Organism: Falcunculus frontatus; assembly: GCA_013398115.1. Lineage (NCBI taxonomy): Eukaryota > Metazoa > Chordata > Aves > Passeriformes > Falcunculus > Falcunculus frontatus. The sequence continues at coordinate 555,624 of VZRV01002750.1, read as the reverse complement.
CCCACTGGTATTAACGTGGTGTGACTGTGAGCATTAAGTAAAACAAAAGAGCAATGACAAAATATTTCCTTGAGTTTCAATGATTTTACTTCATAGAAAGATTTCCTTTGAATTTACGAATATGCATTCTAGTCATTGTGCAGCCCTTTTAAAATAACACAGACTTGCCTGATGGCTGATTTATAGCAATTATCCCAAAAGGCAGACAATTTTCAAGGAATTAAAAAAAGGGGTATTATCTTGTTTGTAACTTAGAATCACAGAATGGTTTTGGTTGGAAGGGCTCTTTAAAGGTCATCTAGTCCAACCACTGCAATGAGCAGGGACACCTTCCACTAGACCAGGTTGCTAAATGCCCTGTCCAGTCTGGCCTTGAACATTTCCAATCCATCACCTCTCTGGGCAACCTGTTCCAGTATTTCACCATACCCATTGCAAAAAAAAATTCCTCCTTGTATCTAGTCTGGATCTGCCCTCTTTAAGTTTAAAACTATTACCTCTTGGCCTGTCAGAACAGGCCCTGCTAAAAAAGTCTGTCCCCATTTGGAGCAGGTTGCCCAGGGATGTGGTGGAGTCACCATCCTTGTAGGTATTTAAAAGACAAGTAGATGGTTGAACTCGATGACCTTGAAGGTCTTTTCCAACCTAAATGGTTCTATGATTCTGTGATCTTTCTCATAAGTCCCTTCTAAGTACTGGAAGGCCACATTAAGGTCTCCCTAGATCCTTCTCTTCTCCAGTCTGAACAACACCAACTATCTCAGCCTGTCCTCACAGAGAGGTGCTCCAGCCCGCTGACCATCTTCGTGGCCTTCCTCTGGACCTGCTCCAACAGGTCCATGTCTATCTTGTACTGGGGTTCCCCCAGCCTCATGCAGTACCCCTGGAGAGCAGAGCAGTACCCCCTTGACCTGCTGGCCACACTTCTTCAGACTGGAAATATATCTTTGATGCAGCAGACACATCTGTGGACCCTGATGGCCTGATCCAGAGTCCCGGAGCAATTCTCCATATTCCAGACGGTTGTTTTGCTCTCACATGTTGCCATATGGATGGAGCAGACTGCCAGATGCCCTTTTGGAAAGAGATGGACTGAAGGCTGCTCTCCCGGCAGGGATTTTCTCAAACAGCTCTGATTTTTCCAGTTTTTGTCATAGGAAAGCAGGGGGTCTCAGCCCTTCCTTTGCTGGTCTGCAGCTGTGTCACTGCTCCCGGCAGCACTGGGCAGCTCCACTCCTGTGTACCCAGAAATGCCGGCCGAGCCTGGACTGGGGGAATCATTCTCTGGCTGCACCTTCCCTGCTCTGCTCGCTGAGCCAAGCCCTTTTCCAGTTGCACACCACAGATGGCTAATTAGGATCACGGAGAGAGGAAATCTGCTCTGTGGCCTTCTGTGCTGGGAATAGGCTCTCGGTTATGCAGATGAGATCCATGGCTGTGTTATTCAGCCTGTGTGTTGCAGCTGGGGCATGGCACAGCACCCACAGCTATGGCAGTCCTGCCCTCGGGGACCAGGAATCTGATTTTGGGCTTGGATGGGCAAGCAAACAAATGGGGCATGCAAAAGAAGGGAGCAATGTCTGGGAGCAGAAAAGGTGGATTTTCAGGTTCTTTTCATTCCCACTGACTTCTTCTTTGAACCCTCCCTGTATCCATCTAAAAAATATTGCCTGTGCTATTTAATTTCAAGGTGCTGTTGTTATCTCTCACCCTTAAAATCCCCTTTTAGTTCTTGACTATGCTAATTACAATGTAACAATTGCCTCCCAGCAAAAATTCACCCAATTTCTTTGACTCTGTGAGTCTTCAACTGAGCAAGTCTCCGTGGCTAACAGGAGAGCCATGAGGAACAATGCCAGGTACCCTGTGTCACACACGGGCCACAAAATCTCACTCTGAAGTTTCTGATGCAAAGAGAAGCACTGTATTTCATTCTTCCCTCACAGGGGCTTGAAAATACATCATCATAGAGGACTTCAGGCATATATTGTAATTTGTGTTCTGAGTGCTTGCTGAATAAAACCCGGTCTTCCACTTAGCACATCAGTGATTTGTGAGTATTAAAACCAGAATCAATTTTAAAGGGCAACATAGTGAGATATTTTAAAATTGTAAAACTGGTTTGTATTTCCCTGTAAACCTCCAGGCATCTTGTAAAAACACTTCAAAAAACCATTTTATTTACATGAAAAAAATCTTTCTTATTTGTATAAAGAAGTTATCTTTCTTGATAAGAATATTTTTGTGGGAAAAAAAAATCTACCAAAGCAATTATCATCTCAGGAAATGTTACTTTGTGAAATGATCTTTCTGATTTGGAATCCTACACTTCAAAACTCCAAATAAAACTTGCACTTGCGATGGTCTTGACCAGAGCTAGGTGATTAAACCAAACAAGGTCCTCAATCATTTCTCTCCGTTCAATTTAACTTTGGCTATGTCTGCATATCAGTTAGCTCTGTTTACTTTGCAACATTCTTGCTTGATGCTTGGGAAAATGAGCAGTCGTGCCTGTGGCCAAGATTCTGTATTTAATCAAGAAACAAGATCATGGAATCGCAGAAAGGTTGAGGTTGGAAGGAGCCTCTAGGGGTCATCTTGTCCAAGCCCCCTGCTCAGCTGGGACCACCTAGAGCAGTTTTCCAGAACTGTGTCCAAACGGCTTTTGAATATCGCTAAGGATGGAGACAACATCCTTGGGCAACCTGTGCCAGTGCTCAGTCACCCTCACAGCTAAAAAATGTTTCCTGGTGTTCAGAGGGAATCTCCAGTGTTTCAGTTTGTGTCCATTGCCTGCGACCCTGTCACTGGGCACCACCGAACAGAGCCTGACTCCATCCTCCTTGCACCCTCCCTTCAGGTATTTACATACATTGATAAGATCCTCCTGACCCTTCTCTCCCCCAGGCTGAACAGTCCCAGCTCTCTCAGCCTCTCCTCATAGGACAGATGATCCACACTCTTCATTGTCTTCATGGTCTTTCACTGGACTCTCTCCAGTATGTCCATGTCTCTCTTGTATTGGAGAGCTGAGAACTGAACAAACTACTCCAGGTGGGGTCTCAAGAAAGCAGAGTAGAGGGAAAATATCACTTCCCTCCAACTTCTAGTAATAGTCTAATGCAGGCCAGGACATCATTTGCCTACTTTGCTGCTGTGCTGGCTCGTGTTCAACCTGGTGTCCACCAAGATCTCTTTCTGACAAGCTGCCTTCCAGCTGGGTGGCCTCCAGCACGCATTGGTGCCTGGGGCTGTTCTTCCCCTGGCACAGGACTTTGCACTTCTCCATGCTGAGTTTCATGAGGTTCCTGCTGGTCCATTTCTCCAGCTTACAGAGATCTGGATGGAAGTGTAATCCATCGGTGTATCAGACACTCCTCCCAGTTTGGTGTCATCCAGTTTATGATGGCATAAAATCCATCTCAGATAGAAGTAGATGACTTAAACATCATTCACTGAGTCCATGACCCACAGCAATCAACTGGCTCAGGTCTGACAGTAAAGCTCTGGACTGACTGCCTGACCTGAATCTGTGTGGGCAGCTGCTGTGGGCTGCCCTTCAGCATCGTGCTGCCTCCTGCCCACATGTGCAGTAGGGGCAATTCCTGACTGACAGGCTGAAATACATGTGTGTGTTGATGCAATGCATTTGTTCCATGTTTGTTTACATCCATCTGAGCAAAACACAGATGGCTGGGTTTGCTACTGCCTCTGCACCGAGGCTCTGCAGGCATTTCATTGCTGCACTCCTCGCTGAGACCTCACAGGCAACGTTCCAAAGGCATCACTGTGGTGTCCTTAAGACTAATTATCCAGAACTTCAGGCAGTGGGAATGGTAACCCAGCCACACAAGTTTCAACAGAGGATTCCTGGTTTTGCAGACATTTAAAAATTTTCCTAAGCACAGATGACTCCTCACCATGATGCGCTGAGTCCTCTCTCAGCCAAGCCTGCAAGATGATCCATGACAGTGCTATTACTTTTTAACCTCCATACAGATTCCACACTTCAGGTTTCATTTGTTTGATCCAGTCCTGAGACTTCTTTTTTTTTTTCCTTCCCAATCCCACAACAGGCTCATACGCAGCTCACAGGTGCAGCTTTCCACCGCTTGACTTGTCGGGGACGGTTTTGCTGGCTGCAGCTGTCTGCCTGATTAAACAGGCAGGAATTCCCATTTCAGTGCCCACAATGCATCTAGCAGCTGTCTTGCTCTCACAGACTGCTCTGATTTTGAGGAAAATGGTTTTCAATAGCTGCTTCTCCCTCACACCCACCCTTTGACTTCACTGCAATATAATCAGGTCATGATAAACCACAGCACGGGTCTGTTTGACTCTGCTTTTAAGAGCAAATATTTGTCAAGAACAAAAGTTATGGGAACTTTCAAGATGCTCCAGGCTTGGAAAACCTGACCATTTCATTCACATGCCTCAAATGTAAAATTAACAGCAAAATTTAAGGAGCAACTTTAAAAATCTCATTGCAGCAAAATGTCTTCTGAGAAGATGGGTACAGTGTGTGATTTAGATGTGAAAGAGCTGAGCCAAGCAGTTGTATAGTTGTTTAAGGCTTGAGGATTCAGTCCTGGTTCCCAGAGGCAGGTGAAAATGCCAGAATTGCAGATTCCACATTTAAAATATGTCTCTGAGCCCTTGAGCTTGTAACAGAGAGCCTGGAGTTTACTCTTGGACTGATGTGTGCCTATGGCCCTGTGCAGCTTCCAGCAGGGACGAGACAGTGAAAGCCCTTTGGTGGGGAGGGAACAGGTCCTTCACCAGCACACAGCATTGGGACAGGGTCCCACAATGCACCCCTCTTTGGCTCTGCACCCCCCACAGCAGATGCAGATCACCCCATCAGTGTCCCACCCAATTTAGATGCCTCTGCAGGGCAGAGGAGCAGCAGAGGGGATACCTGGGGGGACCAATCCAACACATTTCCTGTGCCCAAAGGCACCTTATCCTGCTGCTCTGACACTCTGGAGCTGGTGCTGCACAGAGAGGCAATAACTATTAAGAAAGCAGGTTTTAGCAAATACAAAAGAAGCCAAATTTGGCCTGAAAGCTGCTCAGTGCCGTCTTCCAGGATATTATTTAATTTGGGATAGCTGCCAATTTCATAGCTGCATTTTGAGATCCATGGCAGGTGCCCAACTGGCAGAAATCTCTCAGCGGCAAGACTGAGGGGAAGCATTGTCCGTGTTTCTGACACGGACCCGGATCTCTGCCCCAGCATTTACAATGCTGTCAACTTCCAGGGAGCTCTTGGCTCAGCTCAGCTCAGCCCCCTCCAGTGCTCCCTTCAGGAGATGGCTTCACCTATCCACACTGGCTGTGAGCACAGAAAGGGAGGTCACATCCCAGCCTGTGTCCTTCCAGCAGAGCCCTCCTTTATGGCTCACTTGCCAGCAACAGTAGTTAGTGTTTCACAACTTCCTGCTCTGCCACCGCCTCTGTTGTGGGCGGACAAAAGGCTTTATCTTGGCATGACGTGCTGGGAGACAGAAGGCACCTCCTCTGCCAGAGTCTATGGAATGGTGGTCTCAGCAGTAGGGAAAAAACAGCTTTTCGGGCTGCTGAGTTTGCTGGCATCAGCAAATATCAATTCACAGGCAGAGACAGCTCCAGAACGCTGTGGGCTGACGGCAGCTATATCTGCACCAGTTCAGTGGATGAGGGAGTCCCACCTGGTACACAAAACATTCCTGTGTTTTGTCTGGAGTTAACATTTTCCTTCCTAATTTTAAAGTTTTAAAACTGCTGTTTAAACATGGATTTGACTTGAGTGCCTTTCCCACTAAGTAATTTTTCACAGGAACCCACACCAAGCCATGCGCTGATGGGAATTGTCTGGGCTCTGCTGAGCTCATTTGACTCATGGCAACTGCGAGTCTATCCTTAGGTGCACACCTGGCTCTATGGTCACTCCACAGGTAAATAAGTCATACCTGAGCAGACAAGAGGTCTTGAACAGGACCTAAATATCTATCTATACTTCTATATGTGTGTATATATATATATATATATATATGTTCTTGACCACAAGAAAAAGTTCGGTACTTTGCAAACTTTAGGCAAGCCAATTAAATCCTTTTCTTGAAATGCTTTGCAATGAAATCCAAATTTATGTATTTTGTACATAGTTCTACACCTCACTGCAAAAAGATATGGTGATTTTGGATAGGAAATGCAGACTATCTTATTCAGGTGTACCTGGAGGGAAATGGAGGTAGACAGGAAGGTTTAGGCAAGGTGTGTTTGGCCACATCCTCAGAGTTAATACTCTGCTCTTTTATGAAGTAATAGAAAATTTTAAAGAGGTGGAAGGGATGGACTTAACTTCTGTGACAGAGCACATCTGAAAGGCAAGTAACATTAACAATAAAGCAGGCCCTTGGTTCATTACTGATGGAGAAGGAGCAATTCCTCTTCCACTTCTCTTTTAAAGCAGATGTATCCAAATAACTTACAAATAGATATAAAGACACAGATATATAGATATAGATAGATGTAGATATAGGTATATATTGTTACCCACTCATGTGTCTACCTCTGTGACAGGAGATACTGAAAATTCACTGCAAATCCAAACAAGACAGGCGTTGTTCAGTGACCTCAACACATTTCAAACCCTCTTGGCTGAGACACCAAATGCGGGCAGATGTGACATGGGACCTCCAGGAGATGCACATCCTTCCAGCCTAGCTGGGCCTCCCCAGTGGCACTGGAGATGTCTGCTCGCTCAAGAGATTCAAGTCCAGGTTTTCCAGACAAGACAAGGCTGCCAAGGTTCAGGTGTGAATTTTTAGGCATTTACTCATTTGTAACGTATCAGAAGTCTGCTTTTTACTGATTTTACTATTGCATTTAACCAACTACAATCAGAATCCTTTTCCCATTGATGTTTGATAATGAAATAACAAGCTGTTTCAAGGGCTGCCAATGCATGAACTAGTTTCTTTCCAAAGTACTGCATCTTGTTCTGTTCTGCTCCTCCAGCTAGTAGAAAGTAGGTCTCACTTTTTCCAGCATGGGTCAAGTTACCAGAGGAAGGTTTCTTCCTGCTGTTAAGGGATCTGCTGCCAGTCTCAGACTTTGGGACCAGCTCAGATCCTGTCCATCAAGGCTTAAGTTGTTTGCTCAGGACTCATGTCATAACCTGTCCTGCTGCCTCCCACACCTTTCACAGTATGAGGGTGCCTGGGCAGAGCAGCCCGGGATGAGAGATGGCACATTTCCTTCTGGTGGAGTTGGAAGGGATTCTGCTGATTCCCACAGGAATTTTTGAGGTAGAAACATAACGGACAAGCCTTCTGCCTTCCTTTTATGATTTGTACCATTACCGTCTGCTGATCTTCCTGCACCTACATTTTCTGTACTTAAAGTTAAGCTCACAGGCCCTACTTATATATGTGTCAAATAATCCCTTTAAACAAGCAGAATGTCCTGGAGTAGTGGGATTTTCTGGTTGTGTTGCCGTCCGTTGTACGAATCCCTGATTGGAAGGGATTTGAAGAGCACCAAAACAACAAGAGAGCTGAGAGCTCAAAATCTGTTGAAAACCTCTGAAAAGTTCTGTTTAGTAGAGTAAAATGAGGTGCCAAAGCCCTTGGATATCTATAAATTTTGGCAAAGTATAATACAATGTGGGAAAAGATGTATTTAGAGTAGGTCTAAAAAGCTTGAGTTTTCATTTATAATAGCTTTAAGTGCATTCTGCTGCGTATTTGTGGCAAACTGTTTCAAAGACAACAAGCAAAGGAAAACATAGGCTTGTTCAAGAATCATTCCCAAACAGCAAAAATCGATGGGTTAGGGAATAATCTTCATGAAGGAACAAGTATGTACATTGATGCCCACTGACTCTGCCATCCACTATAAGATTACAGCTGCAAGGTGAAACATTCATTTCATCCTTCGTGCATTGCAATCAGATTTTTGAAAAAAAAAATGCTTTTTTCCCCAGGATTCTGCCTTACTCTGTAATGTGTGATGGACAAGGTTATCCACAGGGACCCTGCCTCCTTCCTTCACTGCTAAGATAAAAGGCAAAACATTCCAAGAAAGCCAAGATGGATCTGTGGCCAAGGAGCTGCCTGTGGTAGCTGCAGCCAGTGCCAAATACCTCCGTTTGAGATGATAAGATGATGTGATTGCTGGCTGCTACTGCTCAGTGTCGGTAGCGAGTGCTCTGATGGCGACTTCTGCTGGTCTGTGCTGTCCTTGCCCTGCCATGGCTCTCCCAGGCTGCTGCTGGCACTGCAGCCAGAGCCCCTTCCTAATCCTGACAGGAGCATGACATGCTTTAAATGAACTCACCTGAAACAAAAGCAAAAGCCATGATTTTTGCTAAACTTCGATTTTCTGGTAGAACTGCACTGGGAAGCAGTGACACACCGTGTTTTATCAGGAGACTTTGTTTATCAGCAGCCATCAGCAGACTGGGAACGCACCACTGGAAATCCCCTTCCAGCTCTCAGCCTAAATCTTAGCAGAGCTGGTGTAACATGGCCAGAGAGATTTAAAGCTGCCTCACATCAATAAATCCTGTGCTTGTAAATGGCAAATTCTACCTGTGTCATGTACATTTAAAATCAATGGTGAACTTAATCTCCACTGCAGCTGGGTGTTGATTTACCTACATTGACTTAAATTCCAATACAGTAAATTGAGAGCTCCCTAGAACTGATATAAAAATGTAGGTTAAAGGCACTTGTCCTAAGAAGAATAATTTTAGCAGGATTAATTATTTTTGCCTGAGTTTCCCTCTGGGTATGGTTGGACAATCACAAGCAGGCAGGTTAGTTCCTTAAGGCATGTAAGAGTCAACAGCAACACTGAAAGGAAGAAACCTCTGGATAGGCTGGAAAAGCAGAAGGCAGCACATGCCACTGTGTCCTGCAAAGCTCATCTGTCCCTGTTTTCATACAGCCACGTGCATGTGGGCATGTGAATTCTGTCACTTTCCTGCCAGACTAAAATAAAGTAACTGAAGCCACTTGCATCAGCAGTCTGAGGTTAAATTAAACCATTGGGCGACCTGGAGAGGACTGGATTCTGTGCCAACTTGTAGTGGAAAATTTTTAGAGTGTCTGAGGCAAGGAATATTAATAAGAAAATCAGAAGAGTGGATGCATGCAAATGGCAATGATGCATAGTAAGAGGCAGATTGTTTCCTAGCAACGCAGGCTTTAGGCTGGTTAGTTTTGGTTAGCATTTTCTGACTAATAGCTGCAATTTGTGTCTGTATTGCTGCTCACTTGCCTACCTGTGCTGAGAGAAAAAGCAACAGAGAACACAGGGTAGGATCTGTATGTGCCAGGCTGTGTTTGCAGGTGAGAACTCTGCATGTGGGGGACCTGCCAGCAGTCCAAAAACTGATGATTTGAAAGTGTCTCTTTAGATGTCCATTTCTGCCAAGTGCGAACAAGCTCTGACCTGGGCCTTGTGCTTCAGGCAGCTGAGCCAGGGCACATGAGTTTCACCCCCACTGCATTTTGGCACTTCCCTCCTCCCCTATCTCTGTTCCATAGTATCATGTGCTCCAGGAATACCCCATGGCTAATTCTGCTCTGAATATCATCAGTGAGAGATCCTTGACTTCACTGGTAACAGGGCAGAGCCCTTTTATTTATTTATGGATTCTGTCTGTGGCTTTATTTACACCATATCCTCAGAGAATAGTGTAGAAAAACAGCTCCTCTGTGTGTGTGTGTTGATGTGTGTGTTATGTATAGGTCTTGGCATACAGGGACCTCTGCTCACCTATTGCAAGGTAAATAATTAATGATTGTATGTCTGTTAGAAATCTTTTCTGAAGGTGTTTGACAAGTGCCTTGCACTGCTAGGGTGCTACAAAGCAACTCCTAATAAAAACCCCCAATCATCCCTTTAAGACAGCATTTGTGACCAATATGGGCTTGATACCAGCGTCAGCTCAAGATGTAATCTGGGCTTTCCACACAGACACTTTGGAACAAGCTCTGCTTCCTCCATACAGACCCTGCTGACTTCTCCCCAGCCTATCAGTACTTCCAGGGCTCAGCCTCCCTCACTCTCCTGGAGAGCTCCATGTGTTTTAAGTCCAGTTTCCTTTCTGCAAGAGGAAAGAATGCGAGAGATGTTTTAGAGAGCATGTGAGTTTTCACGTTGTCCTTAACTCCTCTGTGCTGTGGAAAGGAAAAAATTCACCCAGTTTATACAAATGCTGTGGAGTGATTGCTGTAAGAGAGGCAGCACAGTCAGGGAGATCAGTTGTTGCACCCCAAATGAAATGGGCTTGCAAGTCCTCTGTCCTCCACTGACCTGTCTGCAGCTCCAAGTGTTTAAAGCCAAGGACCAGGACTTTACCAGTCCATGATATCTCTCGTGGGGATGGCACCAGCTCCTCCGTCTCATTTCTTTCCCCAAGAAGAAGGCTTTAGAAAAAGTCTCAGCCACCAGAAAAATCACGCAGGAGAATGAGTCTGAGAAGTGCCCAGCCATGAAAAAAGCTCATGCCAACCCCTGCACTTTACTAGGAAAAACATAGCAGATCCAAAAGTCATTAAGCCACTGCAAGTGAGGTTTAATTCAGTCCATGGGACTGGCTATTTATGTCCTATATCCAGTTTTTGTCTGCCATGAAAAACTGTCTGGTTAAGAGGAATGCAGGTTTTTGATGTACAAAGAAAGCAAGAGGAGGGAGAAGAGACTTCAATTATTTAAGTTATTTAAAACTCAGCAGTCTTTGTTAACAGCTGTTCAACTTGAACAAGCTACCTCTCTCTGAAGAAGTCAGCATTGCTCCTCCTTCACTGGAGAGCTGGGAAAGTGCCCATCCACAGCCATGAGTCATCCAGACAGGCCTCCAACAAAGGCTGCTCTGGCTAGCAGGAAAGTGTAAGCCCCAAAGTCCTTACTTTTCCTGGCCTAAGCTGTAAGTAAATGAGAAAAGGGAGAGAGTGACTAGAGAACTCTTTATTTCTCTTTCTGCCTGGGTTTAGAAAGGCTGAAGAACAGAAACAGACAGCAGGAAGGTACCCAAATATGACAGCAAGACCCCCGAAACCCAGCAATTTGCTTTAAAACCTCAACCTACCTTATCCGAGCTCATCAGCATGAATATCTGCCATATTGTGCTTTTCACAGATATTTGGTAGGGGATGCTGCAAAGCTGGGAAGGCTTGCACACTCCTAGAAACCCATGGAAGTACAAGGCACAATTATGCCAGGGACGTCGACTGCCACAATCCAGTGGCTAAAATCATGGGACTCCCTCTTCCATGGGGTAAAACAGGGCAAAGTAAAGGGCACAGCAGTGCCAGACCTACTCGTAATGTATGTTGTAAATGTGCAAATAATGTATTTTCAAGGAGATATTAAATGATGTTGTTTCTATTTAGCAATGTTTAGTTTAATTTTGCACCTATAATAAATCCTGAAGGTAAGCCTTGGATTGTGTCAGTCTGTCACATGAGCAAACATAATGAATATACAATTAAATGAATTAATGAGTAATGTGATACAGCAAGGAAGCTCTCCTTTTCATGGTAGAATGCATCCCATGAAAGCAGCAGGGGTTTCCTACTAGCTTTTACAGCACAGAGAAGGCAAAGAGACCACCTGTGGTTCTAAATCAAGAATGAGACTCTTTCAGCTCTACCCATCTAGTCTGTCCCACCAGGACCCGTGGTGGATAAGCACTCTTCAGCACAAGGGCAGGAGGCTGATACACAGAAACTTCTGCTTATCTCCTGACCAGACTGATTCACTGTTTCTCCGCACCCCAGGAAATTCCTCTTGGTTTGGCTGTAATTTCTTCAAGTGGATTTTGTCTTTTTGCTCTGTGGTTGAACAGCACTCACAGAAATAACCTCTGGGCATGAGAACAGGCAAGGAAAATCCCCAAAAAGTAACCTGGGAAAATCCAGAGCTGAAAATTCAGCACACACCTTTCTTCAAAGGGTAGACCCATGCAATTGATTGGTGCTGCAGATGTCTCTGCTGAAGCTGGCCTAAAACTCCATCTCAGTGGAGTGGGATTTGTCCCTTGTGAGCTGCCAGAAAGCAGTGCATCTCCTGCAGCAGCTCTTCTGTGAAGGCTTCGGGGATTCCCCTCCTGCTTCCAAAGAAGTGAGGAGCCCCTGCAGCACGACTGATTAACATCAGAGCATGGAGAGATTTTACAACAAACCGCGTGATTGCACAGCCCTCCTGTGGATCAGGAGGTGGGATCAGTCGATGTAATGTGCCCCAAATGCCCGGGCCCCAGGTCTGCCCTGAATGAGAAGTGGTTTGATCTCCATAAAAACGTGTAGTTTTCCACAGAAGTGACAGCTGTTATTTCAGAGGCAGCTCTCTGGGTCCAGGTCATTAAAACCAGGGCATCACAAAGTAAAATCATTGGGTGTCTGAAATTCCTCGGAAGCCCCGAAGCTGTCACTAAGGAAGAGGAGTGTTTGTTCATCAGCACAGCAGCTCCCTCCTCTGCACCCTTGGCCTTTCCCGGCTTCCTCTGTAAAGGTGGAAGGGAATTTCAGTGTATCTATTCAGTCATCAGCTGATGAGCTGCCAACAGCTCTGTTAATTTTCCCCTGCTGTAATAGGCAGTTTAGGGCCCCAGCCAATGACCAGGGAAGCTGCTGGAAAGAGTCCCGCTGATTTCAATGGCTGTCCAAAAACACACAGCCATATATGCTGAAAATTAAGCACAGATCCTCCAAATTTGCTTCTCACAGGCCACAGGACAGACAGGACTGTCCTCTGTTACTCATAATTATCATTATTATTGTCATTACTGGATTTGAATTAATGCCCGTGAGTGCAGATGGACAGAGATTCTTACTGAGCACAAATTCTGTCATTTAACTAGGATTTTCTCAGAACTTAAAACAAAGAAGAATGGTCCCAGATGCCACTATTTTCCCTTGCATCCCCACAGCTGCTGACCAGCAATGATGCTCACAGCAAAAGCTGAATTTCTCTAAGTGAATTGTAAAATCTGTCAAAAAATTCTTTGCATACAACAAGAAAATAAAAACCTTAAGCTGAATAGCAGAGACTGCCAAAGAAATATTAACAAGTTAGCTAAAGACAGGGATCATTAAAACTTAAAAAAAAATGACTGCTCTGTAGTTTGAAGAACTGTAATTTCATCTTTGAGCTTTATAGATAACAGTGGGATTGTGGGAAAAGAAGTAGTTCTGTCAGCTCTGCATGAATCCTATTAACACTTTTTTTTTTAATAAAAGGAGCTCAAAATCTATCACCACTTTGATCTCAGTTCAATAACGCTAATCTTAGTGTTGGTTTTAACATGGACATTTAATTGTGTTTAATCACCTTCTGCAAAAATCAATTTAGTTGACATGATACTGACCAGGACTGGTCAGCAGAGATAAGAGCTGTGTTCTAGCTTCTCCACCCTATTACACTCACCTCTAAGCAGGCAACTAATTAATGTGGTTATCCTCAGAACACCCTTGGGAGGAAGGGAAAATGGTGCTCCTGTTTGTTTTCTGGTTTGGGGTTTTTTCCAAATGAAGAACTCAGGGAACAGCAAAATTAAATGGCTTCCACAAGATCACAGTAAATCTCTGACAGTGCACAGAATGAACTCATTGTTTCTAGCTGGCACGCTCATGCCCAAATCCATTCTTTGCCTAAAATTAAGACATTTTTCACTATCTCATCTGATGCTGGTCATAACCTGTTGTGGTAGTCGTCTCTTCTTAAACCGCTGGTTTAAACAAGGCTCAGTTTTCATAGAATCATGGAACCGTCCAAGTTGGAAAAGGCCTCTAAGAACATCGAGTCCAACCTTTACCCCAGCAGCAGTGTTCACCATGACCCCAAGTGCCACATCCACACACCTTTTGAAAACTTCCAGGGATGGTGATTCCAATGCCTGACCTCCCTTTCAGCAAAGAATTTGTTCCTATTGTCTAATTCTAATCTAAACCTTCCCTGATATGACTTGAGGCCATTTCCTCTCATCCTTTTGAAGTGACCTTGCCCTGCAGAGTATGAACTTCATGGCAGAGCTCAATGAACACAAGGTTTTCCACTCAGAGCACAAAAGTGAATTTCAGGCATATTTTACCATGAAGTTTGCTTGGAAAGCTCTGAGCTTGCCTCATGGTCCCCTCTGTAATTCATTTCACAACTTAGATCTGCATTACTAACAACAACTTTTTGCATTTACAGAGCATTCTCCAGCCAAGGATCTCAGCACACTTCCTATCTATTATGAAAACCTTTCAACTTTCCTGCAGAGTGAACTTGACATCATTTAAGAGATGGAAAAACTGGAACACAGAGAGAAAAAAAGAACAAAAATGTGCGGATGTGGACTTTTACTGGGGGGAAAAAAAAGCGGTAAATATGTTTGAAAGTTCCCAGGCTTGACAAGAGTAATAAAGTTGTTAGCCAACTTTGATCATCACAGATCAAAGATGATACTGCCTGACACAGTCAACAGCAATTCCCCAAACAGCAATGAGAATATTACACATTTTTGTTTTATTAACACCAAGCGTACATGCAATTATCCGTGGCATGTGCTTATATTTACTCTATGGTAATTCATACAAATTTCATTTTCCTAATAGCCAAATTTCAACAAAGCCTTGTCAAAGGTTACTTGTGCCAGTTCTCTGTTCTAGCCTTGCAGTGTGTTTGCCATGTTTAATTGGCCTTCAGTGCCTCCTTCCTCCCGTCAACATTAATTCACAATTGGCTGAGTGGCAGCAGAGAAGAAATGTACCAGAGTGACCTGAAAGAGCTTCCTGTTTTCAAGATTACATTGTTTTCAGTGGCGTCACGGCAGATACCCTTGGGATGCTTCAGTGTGGGTGAGTAGCTCATTCAAGGAGCACTGATCAATGCCCCAGGTACAGGTTGGCAGTTTGGTTGTTTCAGGTTGTAAAAAACCAAAATTTTTTCCTACTTTGTGACTCAAGTTTGTGATGTGGAGTGCAAAAAAGGGTGATTTATTTTGAAAGCGCTCTAAGGCTTTTCAAGAAAAGAAAGAAAACTGCAATTCTTGATTTACAATCGAAATCAGAGATGTTTAATATAGTTTATGTCCTCTAAAATATACACCAATGTCGGGATACTCTCTAATAAGCACTCTGGTGTGAGTAAAGGAAAATTAATCTGGCTTCAAGTTTGCTGCCAAGCTACCGAGCTGCGAAACAGACCGAGTGCTGCAGGTAAGTTGTAGCACTGCGATTTCATGCGGCACTTCTGCCACCTACAGGCACTGAGAGCAGCTCTACAAGGGGTTTGCCTGCCAAACTTTCTATGTACTTCTTTTTTTCGGTCTGCTGAGGGAAGACTCCACAGCAGTCAGCCCCGACCTTCGACCCATAAAAATATTTTGTTCCACTTACTATATATTAAGACAAATATTTAACTAATCTGACACACTAACTGAGCTTACTTCTTCCCTATTATTTATAGACAGTGGTTATGAAGCAAATACTGAAATCGATTTTATCAAGTAACTTTTGTAATGTGTGGCAAGTGTTAGAGCAAAGCCAGAAATAGCTACAGCCTCCACCAAAGCCCAGCAGCTTTGGAGGTGATATACAGACAGACCCCCCAACACCATGTGTGCCCATAATGTGGTGAATAATGATGGTGTAATTACTTTGAGGGGGTTGGACAATGAGCTTGAAAAGCCTCTTTTTATGCAAAGTGAGGGAGATGGAAGTTTTTGAACAGAGATGACAGTACCTCCAGTACCACTGTGCAGTCTTTCACCTCTGTCCTGGAGAAGGAGCTGCTTTCAAAGCTGGGGTGAAGTGCCACACAGAGGATTCCTGTCCAGGTCCCCCACAGCCAGGCTCTCACAAAGCTCGCCCGAGAATCCTGGCCACTGCACTGGCTCTGTTCCCATCCTCAGGCCAGAGATGATCTCAGGCCACAGTCTTGCAGCTGCCATCTCGCCTCCTCAGGGCTTTCTTTCCTGAGAATTAAGTCAGAGCACACACAAGACAATTAAAAGAAGTTCTCTCATCCCTCTTTCCTCACCCCAAGGGACATTTTAGAGGACATTTAAAACTGCAAAACAGTCTTGTTCAATAGAGACACTTGTTCCACTTTAGAGGGCTTTCAGTATTTAAAGGGGGACTGTGAGAAAGATGGGGACAGAGTTTTTAGCAGGGCCTGATGCAACAGGTGATGGATTTGTATTAAAAGAGAGTTGATTTGTATTAAATATAAGGATTAGCTATGAGGATATAAGGCTGCTCTGGTTTTTGCACGGCTGAGAGATGTGCCACAGCCCAGAGGAGAGGAGACAGCTCTGACACTGTGAAAGGTTTGTGCTACTGCTTTTTCAGCTGGAAAATAATACTAATGGGTTTTCATCAGAGTACCTGTCTAATTCTGAGCTGAGTTTGATGCATGGTGGGTGTTTGTTGGATGTCAGTGCCTGGAGATGTGCAGGACTCCAGTCAGACTGGGGCTGGATGTTTCTCCTCTTCCCAGGTCAGAGAAATAGCTCTCGCAGAGGTGTGCAAGGTCAAATTCCCTTGCATCCTGAATCCAGGCTGCTGCTTCCATTTTTTATTTAGAGGTGGGTTGTTGCCCCGTCCATCAGCTCACTCAAGCTCAGTGCAGCCTCTGAACTTCCCATTAGATGAGAATAATTGTCAAAAAGATAGGAAGGACACAGACAGACAAGGGCTTTTTGCTCCTCAGCAAACACCACTTGCCACCACAAACCTCTGCCAAGGAATTTCTTGCTTGCTACCACTCAGGTTTGCTTGCATCTTGGAGGAACATTAACTGCTTTAGTTAAGATAAGCAAAACTTCTGCGTGTCCATATGGACATGTCCATGGCATAACAACAACTGGAAAATAACTGTGGATGTCCTCAGCTGTGTAGGAGTTGTTACCAGTGTGGCCACAAGCACTTTTTAATGCACGGATTACACATTCTGGCTTGGGTTCTAAATATCAGTATATTGACATAAATGGTGCAACTAGTATTAGGATTTGGAGG
Organism: Falcunculus frontatus; assembly: GCA_013398115.1. Taxonomy (NCBI): domain Eukaryota; kingdom Metazoa; phylum Chordata; class Aves; order Passeriformes; genus Falcunculus; species Falcunculus frontatus. The sequence continues at coordinate 538,627 of VZRV01002750.1, read as the reverse complement.
AAAGCACAAGAAAAATATTCTTGGTTTCTGTATTGGCGCTTCTGTTCTCCTTTACTCTCCCATCTTCAGCGTCTCTTCCCAGACTACCTTCTCTTTTCTTTTGCCAAATCCATCACTTGGAAACCCCCCCTCCTACTTCTACAATACCTTTTTCCAGTCTGCATAGGTCTCTCCTGTTCACCTCTACCCTTTTTCTCTTTTCATTCCTCCATTTACAAGAGAAGATATGAAGGAGCTACAGTTTGGACATACTCCAAAGGTATTGTTTCCAGTTGTATAAGCTTTGCCTTTGCCACGCTGCCATCATCTCTGGAGCATGGACTGCTGGCATCTGAGCTCCAGCCTTTGCTCACCTTCAGCAAGCTCAGTTACTCAAAGGAAGATTGTCCCATGACTTAAGAACCATGGGATCTGTCCTGGGACAGAAAATTCCTTTGCAACTCCGAGTAACACCTTTCACTTCTATGTGATCTTGGTCCATTCCTTTAATCTTCAATATATTATATATAAAGCAGGATAAGGACAATCTTTGCTTCAGAACAACGCAGTGAGATGGCCCAGAGGGGCATTTAGACTCCCTATGGAAATGAGATGAAAATGAGCACCCAAACCTACACAAGTGCTGTCACCCGCACAGTGTGAGGCTGCAAACGTGAGGTGGCCTGTGCTGTGATAACTTTGCAGTTCCTTTTAGGGGCCACACGAAATCCGAGGAGCCTTCAGCACAACAGCTCTGGCCAGAATGAAGTTCTGTGTGAATGGTGCTGATTTCCCCAGGAATGATTAGAGAGAATTTTTTTTCTTCCCTGTCTTGCGGCATTGAGGAAGGATTTCTCCAACAGCAGTGCAGCATTATGAGACACTGAGCTTTGCTTCCAGACATTGGTCATGCCTTGTAAGATGATGCAAAACCAGCACTTCAGCTCAACCTGCAGCACTAGACATAGAGATATTTCTGTAATACAGGAAGGTTGGACATTAGGAGGAATTTCTTCACAGAAAGGATGATTAGAATCTGGAACAGGCAGCCCAGGGAGGTGGTGGAGTCACCGTCCCAGGAAATGTTTAAGGAAAGCCTGGATGTGGCACTCAGTGCCATGGTCTGATTGACATGGTGGTGTTCAGTCTTAGGGTGGACTGGATGATCTCAGAGGTCTTTTCCAACCTAATGGAGAAGGTTCTGTGATTTTGTGATTTACAACGTCTCCCTCCATGTGCTTCACTGCCAACAATTAAACCACGAGAGGCGCCACGGATATAAACCACACGCACAGCTGCTGCTTTCTCCACTGTAATCCCCATTTTCTAACTTAATTTCTCTATTTTTTAATTCCTGCACTTTAATCTCTATTTTTCTCGCCGCTCGGACGCCCCGGATTAAACAAACCCTCACGGACCCGACCCCGCCCCTCAGGGCCGCTTCCCGCCAAAACCCCTCCGACTGGCGCGTTAGAGTCTGCCCCCGTTGCTATGCGCGATGACGTCCCTCGCCCTGCTTTTTTCTCATTGGCTCTTCCGCCGGTGACGGCTCAGCGCGGCCAGGGATTGGCTGGAAGCGGGCGCGCGCGGGGCACGTCGGGGCGGGAGGGGCCATGGCGGCCATCGGGGTCCACCTGGGCGCCAGCTGTGCGTGCGCTGCCGTGTACAAGGTGAGGGCCAGGGCCCGCTCCGGGGCCCGGCCGGGGCTTCTCTGCCGCTCGGAGCTGCCCCCTCGGCGGCGAAACCCCCAGGGGCGGCTCAGGGCTGTGCTTCTCTCTTTCTCCGCAGGATGGCCGCGCCGACGTGGTCGCCAACGACGCTGGGGACAGGGTCACTCCCGCGGTCGTGGCGTTCTCGGAGAGCGAGGAGGTGAGGCTGCCCCGAGGGGGGTGGTGTGGGGAGGAGGATGGGAGCGGGCTCTGTCTGCTACTCAGTTTTTCTTTTTTTCTTTCATTTTTCGTTCAGGTTGTTGGCTTAGCTGCGAAGCAAAGTAGGATAAGAAATATTTCAAACACTGTAGTGAAAGTGAAGCAGATCCTTGGGCGAAGGTAAGAGAACGGGCGTGAAAGGGGCGGTGAGAAATTTTTCCCATTAAAGCTGGTTTAACGTCTCAGTACTAATACTGAAGGCAGCTCTTTAAAAAATCATTCTGCTGTCATAGAGTCACAGAATGGTTTTGTTTGGAAGGGATTTTAATGATCACCTCCTTCCAACCCCCCTGCCATGGGCAGGGACACCTTCCCTTAGACCAGGTTGCTGTTATGAGCTTTTTAGCCTACATTTCATTCAGGCAGCAAAGAAATGGTCCTGAAAACAGAAAAGTAGAGAACAAAAATTATATTTCATGTCTGAGTTTGTCTGTGAAAATCAAATTGTGAAATTTAGCAACAAGTTGCATATGAGCTTTTCATACATGCTCAAATTTCTTAAATAAAATGTCTTGTTACCTGGTTGTTTTCCTGTATGTTAAATCCACTGTAGTTTTGTTTGAATGAAACTTCGTGTTGCTTTTATTGCAATAGTGAAACTATTGATTACTGCCTGTTGTGATTCCTGTTAGTGGAGCTGTGATAATTTGCACTGGCAATTGCAGTAACACTAGAACTGAACCTCTTGGGTTGGATTTAACATCAGAGATGTGACAAAACTTTTTAGTCATGACCCAGCTGCGTGTTACAGCCCTTTCATTGACAGGAGCCAACAAGATGTCCATTCTTGTGTATTTCTCAGCACTTTTCAGATGCAGAACTTCACTGAAATCTTTTATGATGGTTGTGGGGCATAGCAGGTTAAAGCAACGTGTGGGGTTTTCGTTTTCCTTTTCCCTAAGTAGTAGGTATTTTTTCAATCATAAGTTTGGGGAAAGGAGAATGAAAGATGCCAGCAGGCAGAACTGTTGGGTTTTCTTCTACTCTATAAAATGTGTCTGTAGGGTGAAAATAGGATTTTTTGGTTAAAGTATAGCTTGATGTGTTGGAGATGTTCGAAGAAATATCAGCAAGATGAATTTGTGCAATTAACCTTGAATGTGTGATTTATTTTAATATTTTGATTTTTTTCTGGACAGCTCTGGTGACCCTCAGGCAAAGAAATATATTGCAGAAAGTAAATGCTCTGTGAGTATGATGATCTGTATAATTTTGTGCTTTTCTTTGTCAGTCGTTGGGCCACACCACATCCGTGTCCTGTAGTGATCAGCTCTCATCACGTGAGGTCCCTTTGCTGCTATGTGGAATGTTTCTGTTTTTATCCAGTACATAACCATGTTCTGAGATCTGCCGGCATAATATACTTCCAACAGAAAAATTTTTATCTCTCTCTTAATCATTTTCCAAAGGGATAAATCTTAATATGTGTGGGTAGTAGCATTTTGGTTTTTCTTAGTGCTGGTAGAAGATACTCAGGTTGCAGCATCTTGTGATTAAAATCTTTAATCACTTGATTTAATCTCAGTTTTTATTTTGCATAATACTGTCCTTATTGCTAGAAAATTTTTCAAAAAAGGAGAAAAATTATCCTGGAAAATACATTCATAACAAAAGAGTGAGTGTTCCCCTGGGTTTTGACTGTTCGTATTGGTGTGATTTTATAAATAGCTGGGGTTTTTCTTACGGAATATAACTAGGAGTGTACTTTTGTTCTGAATTTTGCTTTTGTACTCAGGAAAACTTAATAGTCTGGACTCTTTAAGTCCTTAAATGTCCCTGTTGTGTCTGTCATATGCTATAGGTATTTTGTGGTCTTTGTAAGCATCTTGAAAGTATTTATTCCCTTGTAGTAGAGTACTAATGCAGAGAGTATTTACACAGCCCACTGCTTTTTACTTTAAACAGAACCTAAGTTAAACATTACTTTTTGTTATTAACCAAATTCCTGTCTAACAAAGATGTGTTGGTTTTGCTTACAGATAATTGAGAAGAATGGAAAACTTCAGTATGAAATAGATAATAAACTTATTAACCCAGAAGATGTGGCAAAATTAATTTTTAGTAAAATGAAAGGTATATACTAATTAAATTCATAATGTGTTTTAGCTTTTTAAGCTGTCTTTGTAGTTTTAAGATTTCTTTTTTTTTTTTTCTTTTACTCACCATGCTCTGCCTGTGTTTATAAACAGAGACTGCCCAGTCTGCATTGGGTTCAGATGTGAATGATGTTGTTGTCACAGTACCATTTGATTTTGGAGAGAATCAGAAAAATGCCCTTGGGTAAGAGCATTGAAGGTTTTCTGTTATTTAATGTGTCTAAAGCAGATGGGCTGGAAGATCAGCAGTGGGAATTCTGCTACTGGACTCAACTTGCAACTGTCAGTCAAGGCTATTGGGATGTTATTTAAACTGGGAAAATATGAAATGAGGAGATTAAGTCCAAATCCTGAGTTGAGAAACTTTTAATGGAATTTCCTGATGTGACCAAAAGTCTGAATCACTAGAGTGAGAGGAAATTTCAATTTGATGAAGGATGGAACCTCATTTCAGATCAGGATCTTCAGTGACCCCTTTGAAATGCAAATAGTTTCTGACCCTCCTCCATAATTTCCCTTCCTTGCCCTTCATACTCCCTAAACCAAGTGGTGCTACATGGCCTGTTGAGGTCTGCTTTGTCAGAGTGAGATATGGAATACATACCAGTTTTCTGCTTGGAAATTCTGTTTGGAAGCACTTCTGCTCTAACAGTCCCTCTGTATGAAAACATAAGCATGCTTAAAGCTGAGCATAAATGGCAGCATCTGTTTCTGCTTTCTGATATTTAGAAGCCCTTACGTTTAACTGTCATGAAATAAATAAAGCCCATCTAAAAGTTGGTCAGAAAACAGTGAGCTGGGGATTTGCAGTGTCTGTAATGGAGCATTCTATTTCTGTGGTGTGATTTCAAAGTGGAGGAAGCAAGTTGTGGGGTATTCCTAGGGTTACTGAAGTTTCAAGAAAACATGTTAAGTTAAATGTTACAAGTGAGGGACAGTAAATTCATTTTCAAGTAAATCTGTATTTCTGGTGTGTTACCTGTTGAAATAATGTATCAAGAACTTTTAATACCACATCTGAAGATGATAAGTTACCAAGTTTGATTTAGGGTGGGGTGTAGCCGAGGGGTGTTCTGCAGACTTTATGGGCTGTGTAGACTTATGGACCAGTGTTTTCTTTAACAAGGAGCACACAGCAGATCCAATTACCTGAAGAACACAGTAGCAACTGAACTTCTTGGTACTTTTCCAGTCACTCAGTTTTGTTAATACCATGCTATAGACAAGGTCTGATGAGGTGGCACATGTACTTCAGGTGAAATCTTAATAGTGTGTGACTGTAGTGAGATCATTAAAATAGAATGAAATGCTGTTATGGCTCATTGCAGGGAAGCAGCTGCAGCTGCTGGGTTCAATGTGATGAGATTAATTCATGAACCGTCTGCAGCTCTCCTTGCTTATGGAATTGGCCAAGATTCACCCACTGGGAAAAGGTAAAATCCTGACATTTTACTTCTTTTTAAGCTGCTGTACTTAAATCCTGAGAAATCTTAAATGAGGGAATGCTGTGTTGCCTTAGCATGAGGCTTGTTTTGCTTTTTTCTCTCAATCAAGACAAGAAGCATTTGGAAGTTGTAATTTTGTAGTGTTTTAAATCCCTTTGTTTTGGTCTTTATATTTTGAGAATTGTCTTTAAAGATTTGGTGCCAGTTTCTGACTTTAATAAGCTGGTTGGCTTGAAGAAAAATGCATTCCTTTCTAAACATAATTTGGCATCAGTGGTTTTAATTGTGGAAGATGGGATCATTTTACTTGTGCTGGAAGAACTGAAGCAGAGCTCCTGGGTTCAGTAGGTGCATTTGGTTGTCATTATGAATATACAGGTAATTCAGATTGCGAAGATGGCTGTCAGTTTGAACTATTTCATTCTTGTTTGCTGTTTCTTTACCATTCTCATATACTTCTTGCTTGATTAAAACCTGCAATACATGGTGTAATCTTCTGACTGTGTGTCAAAATTAATGCTACTTTCAATATTTTTTTAATGTGGCAGCAACGTGCTGGTTTATAAACTAGGTGGAACATCACTTTCTATCACAGTCATAGAAGTAAACAGTGGAATATATCGTGTGCTTGCTACAAACACAGATGACAGCATTGGTGGAGTTTGCTTCACAGAAGCTCTAGCTCAACACTTAGCTTCTGAATTTCAGAGGTAAGATTTGAATTCCCAGCATGTTGCTGTTAGGACAGGAACTTCATTATCTGGTGCTTGCTTTAAAGAAAACAAACAAATCTAGCAGACTGTCTGTGAGTGAAATGGTTCAAGTAAAGATGGTGTTGAAGGAGCAGTCAATTGTTTGGGGCTGAGGAGGAAGACTGGGAAATGCCTGGGTTTGGATGGATGTTGCCTGAAGTTGGTGTTGAACTATAAGGGCTCAGCCATGAACTCTGCTGTGTCGAGGTGTGTGCAAACTTTCAGTAGTGGCACTGTAATTAATACTAAAATGCTTACCAAAACAATTAAAGAGCTCTAACCTGTTTTTCCTTTCAGAAGGAGTTATCAGTCAAATTCTCGCCTCTTTAAACTGGTATCATCTTTTTTTTTTAAATACAGGTCTTGTAAACATGATATTAGAGGAAATCCCAGAGCCATGATGAAGTTAATGAACAGTGCTGATACTGCAAAACATTCTTTATCAACCCTGGGAAGTGCAAACTGTTTTGTAGATTCACTGTATGATGGATTAGATTTTGATTGCAATGTGTCCAGGTAAGGCAGATCTTGAAGCTACTGAAATCTTTCTAGGTGTTGTTATGGATATTCAATAAGCTTTGATTTCTGGTGGTGTTTATTTTAGAGAAGGACTTAAGATTGAAAGCAAATTTGTTGTTTCATATTGATGCTGCAATCTGTAGTGGTCAGGGCAGTCACACTAACAGTGTTGGCCTAATGGTTAGAAAATAAAGTACAGAAAGGCACAAGGACACCCTGTCTTTGGAATCTGGTTGTTGATGGGAGGGGAATGATACTGTAATGAATGAAGGTGGCTGTTTCCTCCCCCTTATTGTTTTTGTTGTACTTTTCTTGAAGAAAAGAGCTTGTGGACTCTTCATCTAAATGAGATCCAGAATGAAAGGAGCCCTGGAAGTCGTGATGTTGCCTCTCGGTGACAGCTGGAGTAGAAAGATATTTTCTGTCTTTTTGTTCGTACTGCTGTGTCCTACTCAGTCTCTTTTCCCTTGGGATGATCTCTTACTGAGATTTTTAGCTCACTTTGATTGCTCTTCCAGGCAGCAGCAGCTTTTGCAAAATGAAACAGACTTTTCCATTCCAGAACTCCAGCAGTTGGAGCTGCTAAAATAAGGCACAGCATGTTTGAAAGTGTGAGAAGCAATACTGTGTAACTGGGGTTGACTCACTTTTGGATCAGGATGCCAGTCCTGTGGATCAGTGTTGCAGACTTTGATTTCTTGTATTCGCGCAGAGTAGAACTTCCTCTGCAGGGTTGAAAGAGACAAAGGCAAACACAAGTTTGTTTTTTAATTTGCTTAATCTACTCCCTGTGTGAAAATCAGGACACAGCTTGATTTGCCTCTAAAAATTGAGTCTTTGTATCCATTTCAAAGATCATGAAGCAGTTCCAGGATTTTTCTTTATTTTTTCATATGAGTCAAGACAGCAATACTCGGTGTTGTCAAGACAATACTTCCTCTAGAGCATACCGGAGAAGAATGAATGTGCATTCCATGTAGGTGTTCATGATGGGATTAATAGCACAGATACTTCCACAACGACAAAATCACTTGAAGATTAATAATGGGAAAAGACAATTTTTTTAAAATCCCTTAGTACCAGCTGGAGAACTAAAGTATATTCTAAAAATTATTCTTCTTCCATTTCAGGTATTTGTCTCTAATGGATGAGATGATGCTTTTTGAATGTTTTTTTTTTTTTTCTTCTCTTCTAGGGCCAGGTTTGAACTTATCTGTTCTTCACTTTTTAGTAAATGTGTGGAAGCAATTAAAAGGCTCTTGCAGCAAGTTGGATTTACAGCAGATGATATTAATAAGGTAATAATAGAAATCATTTGTCTGTAGGATGCTTCATAATTCCACAAGAACAATAGTTGTGGGGCCTGTTTCCCTTGCAGACTGAGGTTTTAATGATAGGTTTAAGCATTTTTAACTGGGATCCAATAGGATCTATAGACTCAAGATTGTTAGGACTGCTGTAGTTGCTTTTATTTCAGTTACTTGAAGTATAAGGTAGACTCAGATTCAGTTGTGTGTTTTTACTGCTGCATATTGAGTAGGTGGGGAGGATTTGTCTCCATTTGATGCATTTGTGTAATTCTGCCCAAATTCAGGCTGAGGAGTACTTTCCTTAGGTTTAGTCTGTGGACTTTGTTCTGCCTTCATTAAACTTTGGATAGGGTTTGCTGACACTTCTGGAGAAAGGCAGAGTTTTGACTTAAAGTGGAACAAATTGCTTGGTGTCCACTTGCTGCCTGTGCTCCCCCTTCCTGGCTTAAAAACCGCACGAGATGCCAAACCAGAGAGTGCTTTAATCCCAAAGATGGTGAGCAAGGCAGCAGACATTAGTTTAATTCAAATGTCTCTAGCCTTGGTGTAAGAGAGCAAATTCATCTCACCCCTTTGTACCTGTGCATGGCAAATGGTGCTGCATTCATTGCTGGTGGAATTAGCTCATCAGTTCTGCAGCTAAAGCTCTCTGGTGCTTTCAGTGACACTTGGTGCCGTTTCAGACTCTTAATGTTTGCTGTGTCCCATCTCAGTTTCACTGGCAGATAGTGAAGTATCCCAGGCCATTTAGGGAACGGCTTTTGTTTTCTGGTGGTGGTGGTTTTTGGGTGGCTTTTTAGGTTCTCAGGCCTTAGTGCTTTGGATGAGGGGCAGTGAACACTATAAATGTAAAAATAAGTAAATTCAGAGTTGTAAATTAGGTTTATGTTTTACATGAGGAAAAGTGGGGGTTAGCTTTATTTCCAAATCTGGCTGATTTTCAAAGTAACTGTAATAAGAGTTGGACTTATGGATGAAACCTGACTTGCTCCTTCCTACAGGTATATGGTGGAAGGGTGAGTAGCAAGCAGCACAGGTTACAACGTGGGAAAATTTTAGATTTCAGGAAAGGAATTTGTAGTATGAGGGAAGTCAGATGCTCAATTAAGAGCCTACAGAGTCTGTGGAATACATATCTGTGGAGGACAGGTCCTGAGCAACCTGTTGTAACTACATATTCTGACCAGGAGATTGGACTAGATCACCTCTGGAAGTCCCTTTCATCCTGATGTTCTTTTTGTGATAAATTTTTCAAATTTCAAAATGATACTTTATCTAGGTGATTGTTGCTGTAAGAGAAACTTTTCAAAAACATATTTCCATTAATTTCAAAACCAAAAGTATCAGAAGTCAACCAAAGATTACATCAATTTTTATTTAAACAACTGCAGATAATAAAATATCCCAGAGCAGTTTGCATTTCTGCACTGCAGGGTGTGACCTGTCTGTTTCATTTGACAGAATAAAAACTTGATGTTTTCCAGGTAGTGCTTTGTGGTGGGTCTGCTCGGATCCCAAAGCTACAGCAGCTGATCAAAGATATTTTCCCAGCTGTGGAATTACTGAATTCAATTCCTCCAGATGAAGTTATTCCCATTGGTGCAGCCATAGAGGCAGGAATTCTGCTAGGGAAAGAGAATACCTTGTTAGAAGAAGATGCACTCATTGAGTGTTCTGCCAAAGATATTCTTCTTAAGGTAAGGCTAAAATTAGAATATTAGAAAATTTTACTGTTGCAGTGAATATATAACACTAATTATGTATGATTGGTGTTAGAGAAACAGCTTTGTTTTATTATTACTTCTGCAGATTTGCTGTAGATCAGCAGTACATGGTAAGTTAGGTTTATTGACAAAAAAAATGGACAGGAAAAACTGGATTTTAAGGGACGATGGATTGTATCTTTCCTAAGCTGTAATAGCTGGACTTCTTATTTGTAGGAATGTCAGGTTTTTTGCTTGCTGTGATAGTAAATGTGACAGAGGGAATGAATCTTGGATTTCTTTTCTAGTGGCACATTGTTGTAACACTTCCAGCTCATTGAAGCACTTAAAAAAAGACCTGAACTCTGTTTTTTTTTTTCTTGTTTTTCTTTTTTAAGGGAGTAGACGAGTCAGGGGCTGACAAATTCACAGTGCTATTTCCATCAGGGACACCGCTGCCAGCTCGAAGGCAGCACACCCTGCATGCTCCTGGCAATATTTCCTCTGTGTGCCTTGAGCTGTATGAGTCATTGGGAACGAGTCCCATGAACGAAGAACAGAAATTTGCCCAGGTGAGTACATGCACACTCATGTGCACTTTTAACAGCAGCCACCTGGAAATCAGTTGGACCTGGAAAAAAAATGGAAACCAATCCCACCACTACCAAAACTTGTTAGAAAATTATGATGACATGCATATCTTTAGTATTGGTCTTTATTCATTCTTTTGTACATGCATAGTATTCAAGCACTTTGTAAAGAAACTGAAGTTTCCCTTTTGAATTTCTAAATGTCTGACAGGGTTTGACCCTTGGCACTACTGTAATAAGATCACCTGGGATGAGAGATCTTTACCAGTATTTGAGTAGTGCACAGATCCTCCAACATTTTAAAAATAAAGCTAATGAGGAAAATGGCATAGCTGATGTGTTGATTACTTTTTGATCTTTCTAGATTGGACAGGATCTTGCTATTAAATATTGAATTCAATTTATCACAGTGGTAAGATGAAATGATTCTGTCAAGTGAGGGTATAAAATTGTTGATTAGGAGTCAGCCTACAGAGAGAACACAGCTTTTTTGAAACAGTGATGATGTGCTTTCCTTGGAAAGCTTCAGGGAAGGAGCAGATGTGTCTTAATTTGATGGAATACTTAAGAAGACTGTTACTCCACGTTAATTCTGCCCAAGTATCTTTAAAGGGGGTAAGCAAGGGATATTACCTAATACTTATAGTACTGATCCTAAGGGACACTGTGAGAGTAATAGGTACTTCAGCTGTCTCAGGGATAGATCCTGAACCAAACCACAGAAACAGTAGTGCAAAGAGCTAAAAATACATGAATTTGCACATCTTAGCTGTTGTGTCACTTTCCTTGAACTGCTGCTCAAGAACTTGGAGAACCTGATTATAATCAAACTTTTTCTTTTAATAGATTGTACTCCAGGATTTAGATAAAAAGGAGGATGGCGTACATGATATACTAACTGTTCTCACTATGAAAAGGTACCCAAAACAGTTGTTGTTCTGCTGTTTACCCTGCTATGTCACACTTCTGACAAGCAGTCTTTGCTCCTGTTACAGAGTATTTAAATTTGGTTTGAGAAATTTCGGCATTTTATTGGTCACAGGGCTGTACAGTCCTAGGAGGGGTACGTTCTGTACAAATGTGGGGTTTCTGCAGTACCTTTGGTGCTGTCATTGTTTGATTCCTAAAGAAACAAAGCTTGAAACAATTGGGTAGGTTATTTTTAGCAACTTCTGAACAGTTGATCAGTTTAACCGTGCTTGAGAGCAGTCAGGATCTCAGACTTCCTGTGGAAGTGCATTGGGTAGTTTTGCTGAATGCCTGCACTCTTGGGAAAAACTGAAGGAGATTGTCTTTTTTAGTTATGAAGTTACAGTGGCTCTGTCCTTTCAGAGGCAGGGTTGTTGAGCAGAGAAACAGGGCCACAGGAAATTTCTACTTGCTATTTAAGTTCAAAATGCTTCATTTTCTTATGTTAGCTATCAGGTGTATTAATGCCTGTTAATAGACCTCACCTAAAATGCCTTGTTTGTCATACAGAGCTTTATACTGAGCACTGACAAGGAAAACATTTTGGAGATTATAGATGCAACTCTGCTGTGCAGAAAAACAGCATTATTTTAAAGGAGGGTTAGGTAATGTTTAAGTGAAAAAGGGAGAGGAAGTTTAGTAGAGAACATCTATTTCTACCTGAGTATTTTGTGTGACTGTATGCCTAGCTGAAGTAAGGCTCAATATTGTTTCTTAATTCTTGGATTTTAAAAATTAAGGTTTTCCTAGTTGAAGGAGATCCTTGGAATTTAAAGACTACTTACACTTCAAAAGTCAAGTTCTTGTGCTATGACAAGACATGCTTATCAATCTGTTGCTGTTACTCAGAGTTCTAACAATGAATATTTTGAATAATATTACCACATATTCTGTTTACAAACCTGTACTAAATAAATTCAATTGCAATATTCAAATGCAAGATTTAAATATCTCTTCCAGCATATGTAGAGGAGATAGATGCTTTAAGGGCAAGAAGTGCATATGTAAACACTCACTAATTTAAACTTAATTTCATAAATGAATTTGCCCCTGGATATATTGATGCTGATCTGTCTTCCTTTCATCTGTGTGAAGATTATTGTTTATCCTCTCTGGAACATGCAGTAATTTAGTAAGTGTTGTGTTGAGATAATCCTAAAAATAACCCTCTCTTTTATCTAGGGATGGGTCCTTGCACGTTACCTGCACGGATCAAGATACTGGGAAGTGTGAAATCATCACTGTTGAAGTGGCATCATAGTCCATTTTGGAAGGCAACATTTTTCTAACTTGATTTTTGTCTTACTGGCTTTTCTGCCAAAGCAGTGACTCTGGGATGTCTCTGATGATTCTTAGAGGACTGTAATAAACTAAAGTAAAATGTTAATTTGCCACTAAGTCTCTTTGGAGTGTGGTGCAAAACGTTAGTCAAGATATGTGGATAGCAGATCATTGGATTATCAGCACTTGATTTACAAAATGCAAAGCACAAATGCTTGTGCCTGTGGTTCAGCAACAAGCATATTACATAGTCTGAAGATTTTTCCTTGACTAATCAGGTCTTGCACCCATTCCGCCAGCGTATCTGTGGCTTCACCACCGTAGCTTTGAACCAGCAAGAACCAGACTGGTGAAAATCCTCTCTATGGTAATTGTACTGGAATCCTCTGTGGTCTTGATATTGCTCAAAACCGTGAAGGTGGAGCCCATTTGCGCTGGCCTCTTGAGCAGGTTAATTTTTTTTTCAGGAGTTTTTTTCTGTAAAATGGTTTTGTGATATTACCTGAGAAATGTAAGAGTTAAATGTGCTTATTTATATGTTATTAAAATACATTTTTTATGCAAATCCTGGCAATCTCCATTCTGTGTGGCACTGTTTTAATCTTTATTGTCATACATTTGTCTGGGTATAAGCTGGCATGTTTTTTCAGTAATGAAATGGAGCAGGCAAGTGTGGTTCTGGGATTTGAGGGTCTCAGCCTAAAGTTAAGGGGCAACAGTTCAGTGCTTACAACAGTGTGTTACCTTGTGAAATACTTAAAGTGTCACAATAGGGCCTCAACAATCAGAGAATATAGAGCAAGGAATACCTTTGTGGATTTGAAGAGAGCTGTATTCCATTATCTGGGATTTGACATGAACTTGAAAACCTCTTCTACAACCACCTGAAAGGAGGTTGTAGTCAGGGGGCCTCGGGCTCTTTCTGCCAGGCAACCGCTGACAGGATCAGAGGTTGTTGACTCCTGAGCTGTGACAGGGGAGGTTTCATTTGGACAGTGGGAGGAATTTCTTCACATTAAAGGCAATTGGAATGGGCTGCCCAGGGAAGCGGTGAAGTCACCGTCCCTGGAGGTGTTTGAGGAAAGTCTGGACATGGCAGTCAGTGCCGGGGTCTTGTTGACAAAGTGGTGTTTGGTTATAGGGTGCACTTAATGATCTCAGAGGCCTTTTCTAAACTAATCGATTCTGTGATTTCTGTCAAAGCTACATTAAGAGTAAACAACTCCTGTGAGTGAGGTGTGATGACGGTGTAACTTTTTCTTTCTTTTTCTTTCTTTTTTCTTGCTTCTTTCCTTTCCTCTTGCTTTTCTCTTTTTTCTCTTTCCTTTCCTCTAGCTTTTCTTTCTTTCCTCTCGCTTTTCTTTCCTCTCTTTTACCAATGAGTGGCTGGACCATTTCTCCGAGGTTCTTCCTTTCAGCTCTGCAGCTGAGGGGCGCGGGCAAGATGCTGCCTCGCGCTTCCCCCGCCTGCCCCCGGCGCTGCAGAGCTCTGTAAGAACAAAGGCGCAATGGCTTTAGCTCCGTCCCGCCGTTCCCGCTTCCCCGGGCCCGTCCCGCCGGGCGCCCCTCACGGCAGAGGCGGGAAAGGGCGAGCAGAGCCGCGCGCGCGCCGGGCCGCCCCCTCCGCTCCGCCCCTTTCCGGCGGGGGGCGGAGCCGGCGAGGCCCGAGCGCGGCTCTCCCCCAACATGGAGGGCTGGCGAGGAGGTGAGGGGGGAGCGGGCTGGGGATGGGGCCGCCCGGGGCTCTGCCGCCCCCCCCCCCGGGCTCTGCCCGTCCTGCTCCGGGCGCTGGGGGGGCCGGGACGGACGGAGGGAGGACGGGCGGGGAAGCTCTTGTTCCCTCTCGGCGCTGGGAGCCGCTACCCGTCCCTGCCGCCCTGCTCCGTCAGGACCGTTCCCACCGCCCCTGCCCACAGACCCCCGGCGGGGCGGGGAGGGAAGGGCTGGGGGTCCTGCCCTCTTCCCTGGGGATCCTGTCCGCTGCCCCAGGGGAGCTGTGGGAGGAGGGCGGGAGGTGTCTAGGGTGGACATGGAACGGGGGTGGGACGCGGGGAGAGGCTCTGGATGCCGGTGCGGCCGCGGGAAAGGCACCGTCGCCCCCTCCCCAGCTCCTGCGCTGTGAACTGTACCGGAGGCCGGGGCGGGAGAGCCCCGCGGAGCCCCGGGGGGAGGCGGGCACGGCCCCGCATCTGGTGGCTCCTGCTCTGGACTTTATCCAGCCCCTTGGTCCCGGTGTTTCCCGGGCGCTGCCGCCCTGCGGAGTGTCTCGTCCCTCTAAATCCGCCTGGCTGACAGGGCACTCGCGATCCTTCTGGATGCGGGCTGTGGGTCTCTATTTCCTCGTCCAGTCACCATGGTTGCATCGCGAGTGCTCAGTTGTGCTTGACTACAGAAATTTGGCGGTCTTCTTAAAGAATGGAGGTTTCCTGCTTGCCGTACTTCAGTTACGCGATGCTGTAATTGTAGAAAAATTGCTTGGTGCTTAGTATAGCTTTCACCTGTGGAAGTCTCTGCCCTCTAAACGATATGTTGTTCTTTATAAGTGTACGTACCGTACAGAATAAAGGTGCAGGGAGGGAATCATTCATGTGTTTCACTTGACCCTTTAGAGAAGGGTTGAGTTGAAGACACTGCAGTTGTACAAGAGACTCATGGACTGCTGTCACAAGTGGTAATGTGGGGACTCTGGGATGAGGCATAATGATTTCAATTTAGCTGAGACATTAAATAGGATTCTTTACCAATTTTCTTATTGTAGCCTGGTATGTGCCATGTCTAGCTTCACTTGAGACCCTCCAAGAATTTTGTAGGAAGGAAAATCTCAGATGTAAATCCATTGGAATCACCAACAGGAGTCTAAAGAGTTATGAGGTGGAATATTTGTGTGACTACAAGGTAGCAGAGGTAAGAGAAACACAGACCAATTTGATCACTCTTTCAGCTGAAATTTGGAAGCAAGCCAAAGGTAGTTTTGCTCATAATATAAAACAGCAGTCAGTGAGGACAAAGCTTTTGCTGGCATCAAATTAAATATATTTTAAACTTTGAACTGTAAACCAAAAGTGGTGTAAACTGCTACTTTCAGTATGTGGAAGGAAGTTACGGACATGTTAGAATATGAAATGTTTCACCTTTGCGTACTGATGCTGATGCTTTAGTTGGTAGCTCGGTATGACTTATGATGCCTCTCCTTTATTTGCAGACAACCATGTGTATTTCTCTCTTGATTCTTTTAGTCTGTTTGAGAAAGAATTAGGGTAATGTGCTGCAAATTGATTCCTGTGAAATTCAGTCTCAGGATTTGTCCTTGTTACAGTTATTTGTCCATTTTAAATAAGTGCAAAACATATGCTGTTTCACTGTAAATATGATATTACGTCTATCAAATTAATTACTGTTCTGGGAGGATGGTTGGTATGACCAATAGTGGGATTTCGACTTTTTTTCGCTAAATTTTGGATTTTTTTTTTGTTCTGTATGTGATACGACTGCTGTGCACACGAGTCATACAGCAAGTTAGCATAACTTACCACCTGCCTTGACAAACTAGCCTCCTGTTCCTCCAGGTATGCTGTTAGCAATCAGAGTTCATCCCAACTTTTGGTTTTTTTTTGCCTGTAGAGATGATATGTAAAGGATGCAAAGTTGTGCTATAAGTTAACTTGCAAACAAAAAACCTGATTTTTCTCCCCGATTGTAATGTTTATGGGGACATCAAGGCCTTCTGCCCTGTATGCTGATCCTTAAGTCCAGAGCTCTTGTCTGTGTGCTCTGTGATGCTGGATTTGATGCTGGACATCAACATGAATTCTGGCTAAATCTGTGTCTGTTTCTATATTTCAAGGGCAAAGCATACTATCTTGTGAAATGGAAAGGATGGCCAGAATCTTCAAATACTTGGGAGCCTCGGAAACATCTGAACTGCCCTCTGCTTCTTCAGAACTTTCTTAGAGACAAGAATGAATACTTGTCTAGAGTGAGAGAAGGCAAAGCACTGAAAGTGAGAAACCATGTTAAAGCTTTGAAACCTGCAATTGCAGATTACATTGTAAAGAAGGCTAAACAAAGAATAGCTCTGCAGAGATGGAAAGAAGAACTCAACAGGAAAAAGAATCATAAGGCAATGATTCTGGTAGAAAACACCGTGGATCTTGAAGGCCCTCCTTTAGACTTCTACTACATTAATGAGTATAAACCTGCTCCGGGAATAAATGTGCTCAATGGAATAACAACTGGCTGTGAATGTGCTGACTGCCCTGCTGAGAAGTGCTGTCCAAAGGAGGCTGGGTTTATTTTGGCTTACAATAAACGTAAGAAATTAAAAATCCAGCCTGGCTTGCCCATCTATGAGTGCAATTCATATTGTAGGTGTGGGCCTGACTGCCCGAATAGGATCGTACAGAAAGGGACCCCATATTCCCTCTGCATCTTCAGAACCAGCAATGGCCGTGGCTGGGGAGTAAAAACCCTCCAGAAAATTAAAACAAACAGTTTTGTGATGGAGTATGTTGGAGAGGTAGGTATGTATTTATCTCATATAGGTGAATTATGTACAATCAAGGAAATATTAGATAAAATCTTAATGAGCTTTCTCTTAGTTTTAAACACTTCTTGACTTCTTCACCCAGAGGGTGGTTAGACACTGGAACAGGCTCTCCAGAGAGGTGATCACGGCAACCAGCCTGACAGAGTTAATGGAGTGTTTGGATAACACTCTTAGGCACATGATGTGATTCCTGGGGATGTCGTGGGCAGGGCCAGGAGTTGGACTTGATGATCCTTGTGGGACTCTTCCAACTCAGGATATTCTGTGATTCTACTGTGTAATAGATCAATCTGCTTTTGAGTATAGAGATAAAAGGACATTGAAGTCGACAGCAAAATTAGGTTGTCCAGAACATTCCTTCATTCCAGAGCAGTTGTTAAAGGTCAGATGTAAAGAGAATATTTATCTCACATGGCACTAAAGAATTATTTTAGATACATGCCCTAATGGTATTTCTAAAGGCAAGTTCTTAATTTCTTTCATGGCAGTCATATTCTTCATTCTTCCCTGGTCATCTTTATTGTAGTTTTTGCTGTTCCCAAAGCACAGTTGATACAGAACTCCGTGCACAGTCTGTCAGTTCCTTTTCTGTTTTGTCTGAACTTCTAAGGTAGGATTTCCAAGCATATTTATTAGTTTCGATTAACAGCAAGAATAAGACTCGTAGTATGGATGTTATCTGTTTATTCCATCTCATACTATTTCAAAGAGAACTTTTAAGTGATAAAATACAGACCTTGAGTTCCTCTTGAGATTTTGTATTGCCCTGTGTTTGTTTATGTAGTTCAGCCTCTGCTCTGCTCCAGGGCTCTTCACACCAGCAGTTCCTGGCAGCCTCTCTGTTACAGTGTGTTGCATTTCTACCACAAATCTGCCTTGCTGCTATGTTGACTCAAAGTATTTCCTTCTGTCCCTTTGTACAGTATTTAGCGTCTTAAGTAGATTTCCTTCGTGCTTCCTGCCCCAAAGCTTCTAACTTCTCATGTTCATACATTTCCTTTAAATATACAAGAGGTCAGACATTCCAAATATCTCTGTTAATGCAGAAAGGTGATTATGTAATTTTGTTGCTTAAAGGAAAGAGTGTGTATTTACCTTTTCACCTGAATCTACTTGATACCTACTGCTGAGGTCTCAAATCTCATCTGTCAGATTTTAGAGGGATTTGTTGTCCAATTCCATCACATTTTGTATCTCTCTTGCTGCCAAATTACGATTTCTTTGCTGAATCTGCACAACAGAATGTGTTTAATGTGACAGGTTGCAGATGAAGTTGTTTAAGCTGTTTCTTCTGTCGACAGTGACATGCCCACCTAATTGAATAGACTGAGCTTTGTGAAGTGGTGTCTGTCTGAGCTGCCATGAATAGGATCTTTCATTGAAGTCAAAAATAGCAGGAAGAAGTGCTTCTGGAAAGGGAGGAAATGAATATCAGGCTGTAAATGTGGCTGGGTTTTAAAGACTGATACCTGTTGATCATCTGTGCAAAGGGAGAAGGTTGAATCTTGGTTTTGTGTGAAGTAAACGAGGCTTTCTGGGTCTAATGGAAAAAGTGTGTCTGTAGAAACTTTAGGTAGAAACAATTGATTGTATTGTCGTCATCAAAACTATTAATACAGGGTGCTGATACGGGTTTTTTTCCACAGACAAGGTAGTGCTGTGCATCAGCTGTAGACAAATTGCATCCAGAGAAGCCTCAGTCACTAATTAGTTCAGCTGTATGTACTCTTATGTATTCTTCATTCATTAGATGGAATGCAAATTCAACATCAAAAATTTACAGTGGTATTTTTTACAAAGTATTTTTTTAACTTGATTGTGATTTTTGTTTTGATTTAGTAATAGTTAATAATATGATGCAGGTTTCTTTTTTTTTTTTTTTTTTTTTAGGTGATTACAAGTGAGGAGGCAGAGAGGCGAGGCCAGCTCTATGACAACCAGGGAAATACATACTTGTTTGATTTGGACTATGACTCAGATGAATTTACAGTAGATGCAGCTCGATATGGAAACGTGTCCCACTTTGTGAACCACAGTGTAAGACCTTGTTTTGTATACTAAGAATTTGGAGAATTATCCTAATTGTGCTAGAAATGTCTTCTACTGTAAACATTTCCTTACCATATTCACAGTTTTTCTGGAGTCGTTTGCTTCATGCCAGCACAGTCCAATCAATCAGATGATGCAATAAATAGAACAGAATACTTGGCCTTACTTGGATTGAGACTGCCTACAAAAATCTGGGAGAGAGATGCTGCCTGAAGTGGACATCCTATAAGACTGGAGTTTTCACTGAATCAGCTGGTTCTAGACAATCAAAATAGGGTTGGTTTGGGTGTGTTTTTTCCCAGTATGTGAAATACTTAACATGTGACAGGTCCTTAATAAAATTATCTAGGAGTCAGAGATGGCAGGAATTGATGTGTTGTTTTGTAGCTGGGCAGGATGGAATGTTACTCTGAATTTCATCCTGCAAACTTGGTAGAGGAAAAAGAGAGAACTCCAGTGCTTTCTTAGGTATCTACAGGGGAGAAATGTAATTTTCCCTCCTAATCTAAACTTGCCAGAGAACTCAAAAGTAAATTTTAATGAGCAGTTCTTTTGTAGTGTTTTATTCAATTTCAGCTGAAGTACCTGAAGCAAGAAGGCTGAGCTGCATTTGTAAGGATTCCTGAACTAAAAATTATTATTTCTTACTGATCCAGTGTTTGTGAGGTATGCAGTCAGTGTTCTACAAATACAGAAAATTCATGTCTTCAGGTTTGTGAGATGATGATACTTGTATTTCATGCAGGGCTTGCCAGGGAGAAACAGACAGTTGCTCTTCACTTTTGCAAATGGGAGTGAGGTATTCTCAGTCTTCAGTGTGAAGTTAAATGTCTGTAACTTCGCTTCTGATTCTTTAATGTGTGATATATTTCTCTGTTAAAGAACAAAAAGGCATGCAGATTTTAACAGTCTCAGGGACTACTGACTTCTGACATTTCATCCAGAGAAAATGGTGGGGTGGTTTCTAGTTCCTGTTTAGTGACCTTCACCCTCCTCCTACCACCCAGCCCATGGCAGGGAATTCAGAAGCCAAGCAGGTTTGCAGTTGACAGTAGAAATTCATTCATAGTATGAAGATGTTATCCCTGGCCTGGAAGCTAAGCTTAAACATCAGTATAGACTAGAGAGTGTGTGGGGCTTGAAACACTAGGTTGTTTTTAATTTTCTTTCAACTTTAATTCTTTTTGTGGGATTTGTTAGTACATACTAGCCTCTGAATGTAGATCTAATTACTTTGTCATCATTTTTGTTGTCATCTTTGAAGGTGCCATTTTTTTTTCATAGGTTGTTGTATATTAGTCTGTGTACTGTTGTAAAGGTTTTCTTCCTGGAAGGACTTGAATCTGAGCTATGAATGTTCTCCTGGAACACTATTTCAATTTGTTGATTTCAGAAGATAACTTAATTGCAGACTTTTGTCACTGACACGAGAACCCATTCTTTCTTTCCTGTGATCTTGGTTTACTTAAACACTTCAGTGAAATTTAGTGTTAATTTCTCTGAACAGAAACTGCATTAATTTTTGCTTACAGTGTGATCCAAATCTTCAAGTCTTCAACGTGTTTATTGATAACCTCGACTTGCGTCTTCCTCGAATAGCGCTGTTCTCTACCCGGACCATCAAGGCTGGAGAAGAGCTAACCTTCGACTATCAGATGAAAGGTCTGCACGTTTTAACATGGTTACTGTGGGAGTTTTGGGGTGCTGGTGGGCTTTACTGCAGCCTGACTGATGGTAGCATTTCAGCTCAGGCATGGTTTTTCCTAACACAGCTCTGGCTTTCAGAACAGTCATTGCTCATGATGTGTAGGGTAGAGAAGAGCACACCCAGAAGCTTTTGCCTGCATCTCTGGTGCATTGCCTCCCTCAGTGCTCCAAGCACATCAGGGACTGTGGCTGGATTGTCTGGTGAAGCAAATGATTTTGAAGCTTTGTCACAGGAATGCTCAAATGAATGGTCAGGCTGCCCTTAAATAAAGCTTTCCTTTATTCAAATTGGCATTTCAGGTAAACTACTTTCTAGGTAATCTGCTAGTGATAGTTACTAAGGCGGTTGTAACATCTCAGCAGCATGAGGCACCATAGGTTTGTCTCTGGGTTCTGGTGTCCATAGGCCTCAGTTGTAGATGTAAGTCCTGTGGAGCAGCTGTTTCAGATGGGATAGAGTTAATTTCTTCTCAGTAGCTGGTACACTGCTGTGATTTAGATTCAGTATGAGAATAATGTTGATAACTCACTGATGTTTTGGCTGTTCCTAAGTGGTGTTTTTGTCAAGTCAAGGACTTTTTTGTGTCTCATGCTCTACCAATGAGGAGGTACTCAAAAAAATGTAAAAAAAAAAACTGGGAGGGAGCATAGACAGATGACTTGAACTGGTCAAAGAGACACTCCACACCAGAGAATGTCATGCCCCATGTAGAAACTGGGGAGTTATCCAGAAGGGGCTGATCAGAGTTCAGGGATGGCATCTGGGCATCGGTCAGCCATAGGTAAGCAATTGTATTGTGCATTATTCGTGTTTGGCTTTTTCTTTTACTACTACTACTACTACTCCTAACAATAATAATAATAATAATAATAATAATATCAACCAGCATCAGCATAATCAGAATACCATCATTATTACAATATTTTACTGTTTCAATTACTAAACTGTTCTTACTTCAACCTACAAGTTTTAGTTTCGATTCTCCTCCCTGTTCCACTGGGGTGGAAGTGGGTGAGTGTCTGCATGGTTTCATTGCCAACTGGGCTTAAACCACGACACTGCCAAATTGATCTTGAATCCTTAAAAGTCCTCTTTCTCTCTGTGTTGTCTGTGACACTGACATTGAAGGCCACTGAAGGCCAGCTGCACTCTCAGTTGATCCATGTGGATACCTGGGGGGTACAAAGCTCAAGTTCGAGTTTTGGAATCCGATGTGTATGCCAGGTGTTGTACAAATAGTTGTAACAAGGGTGTCAGTAGAATCTGAGTATAGCTTCACACACAACTCTTTGAACTGGGGTTTTAGAAGGCCTTTAGGAGCTGTTTGAATACTGGGCATGATCTCAGTCTGTCTTTTAGAACTTCCTTACTTGTGTTCATCTGTGTTGCAGGTTCAATAGATCTGAGTTCAGACTCTGCTGAAGGTCTTAGCCCATCCAAAAAGAGGATCAGAACTGTCTGTAAATGTGGAGCCGTGTGTTGCAGAGGTTATCTCAACTGAGTTCGGGTATCCAAAGTCACAAATACTTTGTTCTTTTTTTAACATGTTTTAAGAAGACTCTTCTTTCACACATATATTCAAGTATTCTTACATCTGATGTAAATAAGGATGGTGAAAACAAGGCGTTGTGTTTGTAATTGAAATGGCATTGGCCAAAGAAGGAGATTGTAGTGTTTCAAGCCAATACAAAGCTGTTAATGGGGATTAAAAATTCATTTTTCTAGAACAGTTGTTTAGGAAGCAGTAAAATGTATGCAAAGAAAACTCTAAAATGTACCTTGATTTGAACATTCATAGAATCATAGAATAAGCTGGATTGGAAGGGACCCACAAGGGTCATCGAGTCCAAGTCTTAGTCCTGCACAGGACCATCTCCAAGAGTCACACCCTGTGCCTGAGAGCATTGTCCAAACACTCCTTGAACTCTGTCAGGCTTCGTGTTGTGACCACTTCCCTGGGGAGCCTGTTCCAGTGCCCGACCACCCTCTGGGTGAAGAAGCTTTTCCTAATATCCACTCTAAACCTCCAGTGACTCAGCTTCAGGCTGTTTCCTCGAGCCCACCAGAGTGAACAGATCGGTACCTGCCCCTCTGCTTCCCCTTGTGAGGATGTCAAAGAGCACAGTGAAATCTCCCTCAGTGCCATGGTCTGGTTGGCAAGGTGGTGTTTGGTCATAGGTTGGACTCGATGATCTCAAAAGTCTTTTCCACCCTAATTCATTCTGTGATTCTGTAATTGGTGTTAAGAGATCCCAGGTGTAAAACTTGAACTTCTTAGCTAATGTTATGTAGAATTTTTTCAGTTGTTGTGCTCTGATTTGTAGTTAAGATTCTATAGGAGGACTGAAGTTCCACAGAGCATTTGTAAATATGGGATTGTCAGAAGTAACGTTTGCTGTTTGTTTTCATTGCAGAAATTTGGCAGTCGTGGCTGAAACAAGTTGCTGTCTGCAGTTTGGAAATAGATAGCAAAAGGTTAAGGAGAGCAGCCCATTGTCTAACAAAGCCAATGCATTGTGGAGATTTGCTCTGTTATTTGTTAGATGCAAAAGAGCCCCGGGATTGATGTATATTCACAACTGGTTTTGGTTAATTTTTACATACTATGTCTTTTTTACCTAGTGACAGATTTCTAAGATACTAGGCCTGTATTTTCTGGTTGCAAAAATGTTAACTTCAGTGAAGTTAGACTAGGTGTGAGTATACCCATTTGCTGTAGACATTTGTAAGATGTTCTTGAATGTAAAGGCTGAGAAATGTGCTGTTCTTCAGCTGCTTGAGTCATCTTTTTTTTTTTCCTGATCATCTTAAAGTTGTCTCAATCTTTTCATAACATATGCTAAGTTTTGCTTGGCTTCAAAACCACTGAAGAGCAGTTAAGGTGGGTGATGAGTGGAGTTATAGCCAAGGTCCATGCTCTAAGTATGATCCAAATGCTTTATTCTCATGGATTCAAAACTCGTAAAACTTGCATATTGCTTACAAGTCACATAAATGTTGACAGGGTCAGGCAGAATAATGTTGCTCCATAAATGGATGCTTCATAGCTGGATGCTGGCTATGTATCATAAGTCAGCTAGTTACCTTTATAAGGTGCACAGCTGTTGGCTCAGGTGAATGAAGTCAAGTACCCAGCATCTAACTGTTTACTTAATTTGTTAGAAAATGCCTTAAATTCCATGTTAATTACTAGCACTTCAAAAAGAGCATTTCAATGTTGTTCCTTAAGAAGCACAGTTGCATTTGTACTGAAGATCTGGCTCTTTGGTAGCAAATGATATTTTATATGCTACTAGCCAAAATCAGTTTTAAACTTTTGGTGAAGAGCATGGGCCACTGGAAATGCTGTGTGAGTTTTGTAATCTACAATACAGAGATACACGCTGAAATAGAGACTTTATATTGTTTAATGAATAGGAGAAAGTTTGCTTAGATTTAAAAGTATTTGATGTGATCAGGCTCACCTGTATCCACACAGTTGATAAATGTTGAATCTTGTCAGTTTTTATCATGCCATATCTCTGAAGATTTTTTTTTATTTAAAGTTTTAAGTGGAATGTGGAGCTTTAATGTCAGCAAACTCCAGGTGATGTTGCATCGTTTGGAGTCATTAGTGCTTTCTCTTGCATGTAGCTCAAATGAGCAGTGCATTCCACGTGGCTGGAATCTGCAGTCTCCAGCTCCTTAATCCGCTGCAGTCTGCAGCCTGCGCTGTCCCTGCAGGACGGAGTGGCTGCAGCAAGAGGTGGATTCCTTACTCCAGCCTCGTCTGTGCCGGGGGCACAGGGTGGACCCCAGCCTCTGTCTCTCCCCATGCCCAGTTTGATTTAAATATTGCAAGTTGATGCGTTTTAGAAGGTAACACTTGGTGGCAGTTGTACTGGAGTGCAGTGTCTGCCTTTTCCAGAGGCAGAGAATGTTATCACCAGCACTGGAGTAATGCTGCTGTTTGTTGAGGATATGTGTGTTATCTTCTGCCATAAATAAAGAACCGTTAATTTATGTTCTGGGAGGTAGCAGTATTTTGTATTTATTTGAAGGAAACCCATGGATCCAGTTTCCAGCATAAGGGCCTTGAACAGTATTTTATATTTACATATTCACAGTATATTTGGATTGCAGTCAGTGAATTAGCTTAATGGGACACTGTGTCACTTTTAAAAATTCTTTTACTGTTTTTATGAGTTTGGCAGAAAATTGCCAAACTGGAAATGCAGAAAAAGCTGTTTCAAATTTCTTAGGGAACCTAAACCAGCCCAGCTTCTGCCTTTGTTTTGCTTTGTGGTCTGTTGGCATCATCATGGTCACCAGTTCAGTCGTGTGTATGCACTTCTTGGGGGCTGGTGACCTGTGACCTGCCCTCCAGCTGTTCTTTTTTGTTGGTTTTACTTTTATTTTTTGGTAGCAAAACTAAAGCTGCAAGATCACCTGCAAGAAAAGATATTGTCTATTTATTTAATCTCCAAGTCAATCTTTGGTTATTTTTAATGTATGTTTTAGGAACTGTATTAGAATATGCAGTTTGTAAGCTCAGGAACATTTTCTTTTCATACTGTGTCATCTCTAGTATTGCTATCTTCCTATAGTTTTTGATAAAATAAATTAAATTTAGTTTTTCTCTTGTTGTTGTCATTCTTAAAAAAATTAGCCTGTCGAAATTAGTTGTAGCAGTAGAATTTGCTTTAAGACTGCAAACTCTTAATTCCCAGCCTGTACCCAAATTTTCTAGGACCATAAGGACTCCAGCAGAGGGACCATGAGGAAATGATGTGTTTGCAGTTTTTAGGGCTGGTATAAATTTACACTTTCCTGAAGCAGACTGGATTCCTGTATATTTGAGCATCCTGTTAAAGGCAGCCCTGAACTTCCATGCACAGTACAGATATGAAATGAACCAACAGAAGAGGTTCTGCTCTGTCTGACTTTATTCACAGAGGTAGTTCCAGCAGCAGTTCCACTCACTCAGGCTTGCTAAAAAAACCCCAAAGCTGGTAGATCACATTTGGAAATCAGGTTAACAAATTCCACAAACAGCAGGAAAGGTAACAGTGGAGAAATACATGGCTCTTGAATATCTTTAAAATCATACATAGATTATGGCAATGCTTTTTCCCTCCTGCCTCTGTTCCCTGTGGCAGAATGCTGGTTGGTTTAACATTCACATGTCACTAAACATGGCACAACAACTGAAGGCACACTCAGCAGGGAGAGCTGTTGTGCTAAAGTATGTTTAATTCTTTGGGACTTAACACCATGGATGGAAAACCTCAGGGGTTTTTAGATGACTTCTGTGGTTTGAATATTTTGTAGGCACTCCAGTTTAAGAAAAACCTGAATTACATTTCTATGTTAGAAGCTAAGAATTTTGGCAGAGACTTATGACGGCACACGTACATGGAGAATATATTGTCTTGATTTAAAATAGTTAAGTCTACAGAATGTTGCAGAGGAGGTGAAGTTTTGTAGTACAAGAGCCTTAAGTAATGCAACCACCTGTGTGGGATACCAGGTTACCTTCTGTGGCTGAGTTACCTGCCAGAGCAGGACAGGGCTGGTAACTTGGGAACCACAGGATTTTATTTGTTTTTCTGAAGAACCGTTCAGAACAAAGCAGAACACAGAGGAACTGATGACAAGTTGTTTGCAGTGAGCTGGAGATGAAGCACAGACAGTGGTCTGCAGTACCTCACTCAGGCCAGGTGAGTAAAAAAAGCTCTGTGTAAAGAGAGACTTTCTGAAATGAACAATTTGATTTAAAACAAATTAAACCTCCTCACAACCTCAGTAATTCTCTAATCTGTTCTGCAGTTGTTTTTAAAATTAACTGCAGCGAATACTTACTAAATTGTTATAATAATGATAAATAATGACAATCGTGATTAAAGCCAAATTACAACTGCCTTGTTTGCATGGTCATTCTGTGGTGTTCTTCCCCACAGTTAACAATGTGGTATTTTGTTAAAACCTGAGATCACATTACAAAGGCAAACTCTTAGAGCTCATGATAAACACTAAATTTCATTTAGTGTTCTACCCTTAGTTTTGTCTGGTCCATTTTTTGTCTGCTTACAGTCCTGGAGAATTGAACCTTGAGAGGTAGAAGGCTTTTATAATCCCTCCTGGGAATACTTCCTTTTCAGCATTTCATGGAAGGAACAATAAAGTTACACAGGCTGCAGATTCCTAGTTCTGACGGTAAAATATTTCTGAAAGAAGCATGACTCAGCATAGCTGCAGATAGTAACCAGCAGGCAGAGAAAAAGAATTCAGGTATTAGTAAACATATTGGGTATTACCACAAGGTAATCAGTTATACCTGTTCTCAGGAGACTTTTTTCTCAATGATTATGTTTTCACCTGCTGCCAGCTTCTTGTATAAATGGTGCAGTTTATCTGGCTGAGGGGCTTCAGCATCAGGAGTCAAAGGAATTTCAAAGTCAGAGGAGCTCTGGGAGTCCCTCCTCAGCTCCAGATCAGGAGTCCTGGAGCTGTCACTTACTTCCACCAGCACATCCTGAATGTGGGCAGCACCAGCCTCTGCAGCTTTCTCACAGCCTTTGCTTTCCAAGCCCCAGGCACCATCATGGGCACAAGGTCTGTTCTGACCCAGTGGCTTCCCCCTGCCACTGTCCAGCTGAGTGTCCCTGGGAGTCTCCTGCAGCACAGGAACCGCTGCTCTGCTCCCACCTTTGCTGAGGTCCAGGGCACTTCTCTCCTGGGAGGTGATGAGCACTGTGTCCATTTGGCTATCCCAGCCCTGGCTCCCCTGCTCCGAGATGTGTGTTGACTGAGAAGAATTTTGGGAGGAGATGTGTGTTGAGTCACTTACTCCATCTGAATCGCTGAAGAGTGACTGGGACCCACCAGCATCTGCTGAGGATGGGATGTTGTCCTCATTTTCAGAGCTTTCTTCTAGTTTATTACCTGTAAAAAATTCATCCCAGCAAGGGACATTGGCATTAGACTCCTGCTGGTCACAAGTTACTCCATTGAAATTGGCTGTGGAAGTGGCATCTGGCTCATAGGAAAGAAATTGAACTGTATTTTTTTCAGATTCTTCTTCATCTTCTTCATCATCATCATCATTTGATTCCTCACAGTCCAAAAAGTCTACCTTGAGGGAGGTGTAAGTTGTGGTCCCTTTGAAACTTTCTGTGCTCTCATTGATGTTTCCTTCAGCATTTTCAGACTGTCCTGTGCTGGAGGGCCTGCTCTCTCCTCTCTGCTGTTTCAGAATCTTAGGCCTTGTAGAAATTAATTCAGACTCAAAGAGATCATCTTCATCTGGCAAGAAACAAACAGAAAATCACCAAGGAAAGTTCACATCTCTGCTAAAATTTTGTTGAGAGCAAAGTTTTAATAAAAAGTAATTTAGTATAAATTGAGGAAAATGTTCTTTAACCCAGCTGGAGATTTTGCAGGATGTTATTGACAGCATTTGCCTTGCCTTATCTAGCACAGGGACAGTTACAACAAGCTTTCCTAGGCCTGATCTAGGACCGAGGGAAGGAGCTTCATCCAAAAACTTACAGGGCTGTTGAGCATTAAGTGCATTTTAAGCAAACAAGTGTGTTTTTACACAATTAGTACTCTCTCGCCCTCCTAATACCTAAATTCGTGTTATTTCTATTTCTTCTTTCCAGCTGTTGCTTTGAACACACAGTCAGACTGTGGTGAACACTGAGGCTTTTAGCACTTCTGCTTAGTCTCAGACTTTCATTTCAGGTGCAGTAGCAGCAGCAGAACCTTTACCTGTATCAGATAATTCTCTCTTGTGGGCTCTCTTCAGTGTTCCTAAGGGCTTGTACCTGGGTTCCATGTTTCTCCTGTATGACCTGCATAATGGCTTTAATCTGAGGAGAATGAGAAAAATAGTTATTATTTAAAACCCAGCAGATGCTTTCAGGAGCAAAAGTAAGTCTTTTAACTTGTTTTAAGTACACTGCTCCAAGCCTTTCACAGGCACTGCAGCAAAAATGTTAAAGCAAAGGCAGCAATACCTAGGGCAAGGTTCTTGATTCACTGGTGAGCTTCAGCAGCTGAAAGGTAGAAATCTGTCCTTTCAATATATTTACCTTAAAACATGCACACTGTTTGGACACTATTCTTGTACTTTGTTCCTCATAGAAGACAAGCTGACAGGGTTCAAAATCTGACTGCGGTTTTATTCAGTGATTAGCAAGTGGAAGCCTCCTTTCTTACTAAGGAGGAAAGGAAAAAGGAACAGGAATCTTTGTTCTGTCCAGACTAAGAGACACCACAACTCTCCTGCTCCCTGAGGGCGCTTTTTAAGCTGCCAGCATCTGCAGCAGCACAAGAGAACTGGCCTCTGATGCTCTGCAGAGGGGAGGAGTTCAAGTCCCCAGAGAAACCCTCTTTAAAAGAAACTTCTGAGAAGTAGCAATGACAAATAGAAATGGGTCACAGAACACAGTGAGATGAATGTGTATTCAGCTTCCCCCCAGAATTTACCACCAGAAAAGCCTCTACACACAGATAGAATACAAACTCCGAGACTCGGCTCAACATACACATGTGCTTCCGAAAGCCCAAGTCTGTGGGACTGAATATAGAAAAAAAAAATCTGAATTATTAGACAAGTAAAGCAAAAGGCAGTGGCCCTCCTGAGAGGCTAGGATTCAGGAGGGGAATTGTCCTTACAGGAACAGAGTTTGGATCACCTTCATCCAGCAGCCACTTGTCACTTACATTTCCATAACTTTGTCCTCTGTTGCACCCAGTGGCAGTACATTGGGATACACATTCACAGGACAGATATAGCTCAGGAAATCTTTGATCTAAATTCCAGAAAAGAAGAAGCAATTTAACAAATTAAGAACATCACTTAAAGGCAGCACTGATGCAAGCACATCCAAAAGTACCACTAGTAGTCTTAAGACAAGACCAATGTAGCCCATGACTCTGTCAAAGTGGGTATCTCTGGAACAAGAAAACAGGCCTGAAAGGATGCTGAGAACTCAGCCTCATCTAACACCTCACTGCAATTATCAATTACTACACAGACCACCACTATCTCTGAAAGAAAAGGCTGGGCAGACCTGGAATGTGATCTAGTGCTTCCCTGTCCTTACTGCTGGTAATCTTTTCAAAATGCATTTTCCTTACTGGACTTCAAGTTTCCAGTCATGCAGATCAGGTATTCCTTTCCTCTTCCTAAAGCCTCTCTTCAGTCCCCTGTAAAAGCCTATTATGACAAACACATTGTTTTTTCCCAAGCCTTACTCTGTTGTCTTCTAGATGATCTCCAGTAAACTTCTTGAAGAATTGTGTCCAGTTTGGGGCACTCCTGCTGAGGCTTTTTCAGTGCTGAGCACTGGAAACACTTGCAGGTTGCAGATTACACTTCTATCTGTACAGACAGTAGGACTGTCCTGGGGTGACCCATAGTTTATTGCAATTTTGTATCCAGCAATTATTTACTGTTATTTTTTGCCTGTTGCTGTTCTGCTTATTAGGAAACTTATTTTTTCACTTCTACCTACTCGTGTTGATAGACTCGTTATTGGTGGAAAGGGATTGGTTGAACCTATAAAGGGAGACAAGTCGTTCCAGAGTGTTCTCTTTTAAATTGTCTCAAACCAAGACAAGGACCCATCTATTTTTGCATGTGGAGGTAAGAATGTTACACTACCCCCATATTCCACCAGCAAATTCCACACCGGGACCTCCATTTAAAATTCTGTGTGGCAGAGCAAATTTAAACTTATCCAGGATCTTAAAAACAGCACTGCCTTCCTCCATTTTGTAGTGCAAGACTTTGTGACAGTTCATTGCTAGCACTGATCCAGTGTCAGTTCAGTTTCTTAGGAGAAAGAAGTGTTTTTAGAGCTGTATCAAGCCATGTTAAATGAGTGTGTGATTGTGGGGAGGATGCTGCCATGACCAATTTCCTTTTAGTTTTTACCACAGGAAGAGGGGCAACAGCGGCAGTCAGGGTGAGAGAAAATTCTGTTTAAATGTGTGGGCATTTGTGAGAAAAGAAGGCAAACACACCCAAATCTGTGTCACACTAGATAAACAATGTATTGTAAACCAAAACTCCATGCTTTAAGCATTGCACAGTTACACAATAATCTAAAATAGAAAGGCAGTCAAAACAATTGTACCAGTGACCTATACATTGAGAACAGAGAACAGGAAATAGGCTTGTAATCCTGCCCTACTTTAACAAGTTCCTCTGTAGCTATAGTAAAACAAATTTTTCTGTCTCCAGTATTCAGAACTTCCTATCCCCTTATGTCTTATTACTGACAAGACTTTTTTTATTATGACAAGTCATGTCATCCACTCCAGAATAATCAAAACTCTTTTACATTTCCTTACTCAATGTATACTCAGTACTACAAGTATACAAACCTCACTGTATGAAGAGTGGAAAGAGAAACAAGCTCTGTATGTTCTCTCCCCAGTCCTAAAATAAAACAGAGGCACAAAAATTAGGTAACTGCTCTTCATCCTTGGTCAACAGACCAGCATAACCTACTCTTAAAGTCCATTCTGAGATTCAGTTATACAATTATCAGGAAAGATACAAACCTGAAACAACAGGTTTTTGTGTGGCCCAAATGCTCACCTCACTATTACATTAGTTTTCTTTTTCCTTTCCCCAAACCACATCGTGGAGGGTTTGATGCTGATTATGTGCAGGGGAGTCCCATTGTAGCAAGTCATCCCACAGGGCAATCTGTTCCCTCGGAAGCAGTCATCATCCTGTCCAATGGAATATAAAATTTAGTTCAACAGTGACCTTTTTTACCCAGAAATTAAGCAACATAGTATCTAGCCAAACCACATTCTTCTCTCACTTGTGACTCACTGAAAGACCTTGTCACACCTTGCTTCTTTAGTGCAGCTGGCAAAGCAAATCAGTCAGAGAGACCAATGCCCCAATGTGCCATCTTGGGTTCCACCTGTGTTCTTCCAAGCTGGAGCCTCCAGACATCCCAGAAAGGGAGGGCCACATGCTAAAACCACACAGTGCGTGGCTGCAGCAGGCATCATCTGAGCCTCTTTTGATACACTGAAGTGGATAATACCTGATTGATCTAGTATTGCTTGTCTCACTTCACTCAAAACCACCGTTTTCAGGTTTCAAATACAATTAAATTATTTCTAGCATAAATTAATATATTTTTTCCTTTAAAAAAACCCAACCAAACAAACTTCAATCCACTCACTAAGGTTTTCACTCTGCTTTACATTAAGTCACCATTTCACCAGTCTTCATTAACCCAGCAGGTCCCAAACATCAGCACCTATAACCACACTTCCACAGCAAAGTCAGGGGAGGCTTTGCAGAAGGAACGCACCCGAGGATGTCGACAGGCGTGAATCTGCGTGTGTCGGTCTGTGGTAACGTGGTACAGGATTTCTGGCATGTTCCTGAACATGTCAAGTTTGTTCATGTGCACCTAGAGAAAGCCAGAGTTTATTGTTTATTAGTTCAATGTGTTTGTCAGACTGCAGCTGGAGCAGCTATATAGATGGGATTCTGCTCTCCCCAGATGCTGGCAGGCATTTAAATTATTACTCCAAATAATGTCCAAGCAGAGATGTGTCAGCCAAAACTTGGACATCTAGAACAAGTAGAACATACCACCTATGCTGAAGATTGATGAATATTCATGAGGAAGTCAGAATATATCTACTAACTATTAATACTGTAAGCAAATTACTTTTATCATTCAAAAAATAAAAGGGAAAGAGGTAAACACTAAGCTTGAAAACTGGGAATTAAATTCTTTTTGGAAAGCCTAGATGTTCCAGACTGAAGTCAACTAGTTAACTCATTTTGAGCACAACTGCACTTTTGAAGACAAGTTAATGAAACAGGTATGTAACTGTGACCCAGAGCAGCCCTCTGAACAGCCACTGCCAGCTCAGTGACTGGCCACAATCATTACTGATGATCTGTTCCAAACAACAATTAGAGAAACATTACCTTGATTCCGAGTTCCTCACTGAGGTTTATGAATAAATATTCATATCCATAAGCAGCTTTGCAGTTCAGCCACACAACATGATTACAAGACAGTGAGGTCCAGCTTCGCACTAACTCCAAGATCCCATTTAAACATTCCTCCTGAAAAGTGTAGAAAATGCTGTCAATTATCTTGGAAGATACTTCCAAAGTGCTGTGATTTGGTAATGCAAAATGGCATTGCTTTGCAAGACTTACCTAACAAAGGGGTGGTTAATTAACAATTTTAAGGGCCTTTCCTCTCACAATTTATTTAAACTTACCCGGCTTGGTATGTGATAAAATTTGGGATCACAAAAAGTAGTGTCCAAATACACACTCTGAATGTCTTTTACTCTGGAGGAGAGAAATGTGATATCAGAATAAGCATTGCATCACAGTGCTAAGATATGCCACTTCCTCTCTCTTCAAAAAGAGGTAATTCTACCTCTTTATTAAAAAGAATAAGTCAAAGGGGGCTTATAACTGCAGTATTGCAATTATATTTATTAATTATAAAATTACTAAATTTTAAATTAAAAATGAGGAAAAAATAGTATATTATTCCCAAATTGTCGATGCCATATGATTCTTTCTAAATCCCACAAATAGCTCACCTGGTCCCTGAATGCAAAAGCTCCATTCTGGCTGCTTCTCCTTTTGCAAGCCTGAAATCCCCTGTGTACAACACAGTGCCATTCTCACCTTCAAACAGAAACCTGCAGACAGCAACACTTGGGTCAAACTCATCATTAAATGCCAGGTGGTGAAACACTTAAAGTATTGAAAGGACGTACATGACTGAACCTGGACAGTGACCAGCTGGCAGAAGTGTCACCACTACATCTTCTTTCTGGAAGAGAGAGGTTAGCATTATTTTCACACTGTAGTAAGACTACCAGTTCTTTCATCAGCGCAGTGAAAGCAAAGCATTACTCCCCACAGCCTCCTGCAGCATTTAGCATTGCTTTTAAATCCAGAGAGTCTCTTCACATTGCAACAAGCACTAAAGAGCAACCATCCTGTCATGGCAGAAGAGAGGACCAAGTATTGTATGGTGCTTATAAAGCAAGTTAACAGAAGACAGTTCTACTCCTTGGTTCCTGGTGAACAAGTACAGAATCACAGAATAGTTTGGGTTGGAAGGGAGCTTTAAAGTTCATCCAGTCCAACTCCCCTGCAATAAGCAGGGACATCTTCAACTAGACAGACTGCTCAGAGCCTCATCCTGACCTTGAATGTTTCCAGGGATGGGGCATCCACCACCTCTCTAGGCAACCTTTTCCAGTGTTTCACCATCCTCATTGTAAAAGGCTTCTTCCTTCTATCTAGTCTGGATAGACCCTCTTTTAGCTTAAAACTATCACCCCTTGTTCTGTCACTACAGGAGAGGAGGAGCACATGCATTTTAAAAATAGCTTGTCCGCTTTGGATATTGCAGCCGTTTCCTGTACTCGTGTAAGCAGCATTACTGCCCATGACTAATACGAATCTCTTTTTTCCTGTAACTTACTTCACCAGATGTTTCATCTTCTAAAGAAATCTGAGTTGGAGTTTCAACTTCCAATGCAATCTGTAACAAAATTATTAACTGCATTATAGGATTTACTGAACATTCTGTTTCATGTTTATATCCAGGTATCCATTATGCAGACATCTCTAGCACTCACTGTGGCTAATGCTAAGCCTGTAAAATTCAACCCATTTTCCCATAGTAAGTCATAAATTTCCATTTCCAGTGGAATGAATTTTCTTAAAAGTTATCTAAAAATTACAGGGAGATACCTCAACCAATGTGTGCATACCTAAAAAAGTTAGAGCATGTTTGACTTCTATCAGCAACAGCTCTTGTTCCTCCAGATGGATCACATGTCTGATTTTTGGATGACTGCAAAGCCCAAAACGTCCACAGCACAAAAGTGGATCTCGCTAGGACAGCTCTGTGTGGCTGCACTTCCCACTGCCCCCTATTACCAGAAGCAGACCCACAAATCACCAGAAGCATGTATTCCTGTGTTTGTGCAGAGACAATTATTTTTACTTCTGTAAAAAAACTCATGTTCAATTTCATAATGCCTGTATCTGCAAAGGGAAGGAAATAACTACAACTCACACCTCTACATAACACTGATCCCTTGCAGTTTGGCTCCAAACACTGGAAATCATGTAAATTTATTAAGTTTTTCAGTGATTTTATACTAAAACTTCTTCATGTTATAGTCCATTTTCCAAAAATCAAAAGGAAAATCATATAACTTCAGATTATATACAGCCCAAGCAATAAGAGACTTTAAATAAAGCAGAAGAGAAATTAAGGACAGCAGCAAAGAGATGCGAGCAAGGTAAGGAAATGAATACAAATTCAAATGTACAAATGATCAAGGTAAAGATGAAGGCCATGTAAAGCTGAAGTTGAGAGAAAAGG
This sequence comes from Falcunculus frontatus, assembly GCA_013398115.1. Lineage (NCBI taxonomy): Eukaryota > Metazoa > Chordata > Aves > Passeriformes > Falcunculus > Falcunculus frontatus. The sequence goes on along the minus strand of VZRV01002750.1, from coordinate 503,347 downwards.
AAAAATTTTGTGGAGGGAAAAATGATTAAACAATGAACAGCAATAAACCAATCCCACATAGCAAGCAGCAGGAAAGTCACATTGTTGGATGTACTAAGCCCTGAAACACTGTATCAACACCAACATTTCTTCCTGCTTCTGAGGAGCAGGAAGCTGCTTCTTTCTGAGAATCACTGCTTGGAAAGTGCTAATTTCAAAATAAACACAAACTCACAATATGATTCTCCCAAAACTTGTATTTCCAGTTAGTCAACAACAATTCCTTAGTTACTGGTGAGCAGTATAGTTTAACTTTCAAGCTGTGAGGAGACAAAAGACACAAATAAACGTTTTTTAAAGTAGACACGAGGAACAATCTAATGACACATCAGCACCTGGCAGCCAGTACATCAAGCCCTACACTCAGAAACCTCTCATGTGAGGAGACCTGCAGAGCTGGAAGCCTGCAGGCTTCTCCTCAGCACAGCAAACCCAAACTTACCCCTGTGTGCCCCGGCCTGCATGGTTTTGTGTAGACAAAAATGCAATGTGTGGTTCATGGTCATGACCTATCTGCTTGTTTCTATACCCCTGCACACACCCTTGGAACAGGCATTTGGGACAGTCAGCACTCAGCAGAACACAGAATACTCCTTATGAAGCTTTAGCTTGTGCACAGAGACCTGATGAGCAAAGAGAGATTCTCTGCTTGCATCTGAGGAGATGCAACATCTACTCTAATAAATCAAACAGAGCCTAGGAACTGGTCCACAACCTCCCTGGGCCCATTGTCATGTCTGACCATTCTTGTGGTGAAAAAGGTATTCCTTGCCCTTTCCTTATGAACCTCCATGAAGAGTCTGGCTCCATCTTCTCTATCCCTACCTGCAAAGAGTGATACATGACTGCCTCCTATTCCTAAGGCTGAAGACATCCAGCTCGCTCAGCCTCTCCTCACACATCACAACCTCCTGCCCCAGACCAGTGTGGTGATCCTGGTCCAAAACACCTGTTGGTTTATCATCCAGGGGAGCCCAGGGCTGGACTCAGCACTCCAGAAAAGTCTCACAAATGCTGGCCAGAGGGGAATAACTGTCTCCCTCAAACTGCTGGCTATCTGCTTGCTTATACACCTCAGAGAGCACAGCTGGCCCCCTTCACTGCACAGGCACAGCACTGTCTCAGTGTACCAACATTTCCAGGGAATAAGCGAGAGATCCTCATGAAGCTCATGAACATCATGGAGTTCAACAAGGCCAAGTGTACCTGAGTCTGGGCAACCCCTGGTATCAAAACAGACTGAGGGATAAATGGGTTAATAGCAGCCCTGCAGAAGACTTCAGGGTACTGGTGGATGAGAGGCTGGACATGAGCCAGCAGTGTGCATTTGCAGCCCAGAAAGCCAGTCCTATCCTGGGCTGCATCACCTGCACTGTGGGCAGCAGGACAAGGCAGGGGATTCTGCCCCTCTGCTCTGGTGAGACCCCACCTGCAGTGCTGCCTTCAGGTCTGTGACCCCAGCACAGGAAGAACAGGACCTGTTGGAGCAGGTCCAGAGGCCACGCAGATGCTCAGAAGGCTGGAGCACCTCTGCTATGGAAACAGCCTGAGATAGCTGGGGTTCTTCAGCCTGGAGAAGAGAAAATTCTGGGGGGACATCACTGCTGCCATTTGATATTTAAAAGGAGCTTTTAAGAATTATAGAGAGGGACTTTATAGGGGGACAAGGGGGAGTGACTTCAAATTGAAACGGGGCAGGTCTAAATGAGATACAAGGAAGAACTTTTTTTACAATGAGTGAGGGTGGTGAGGCACTGGAACAAGTTGCCCAGAGAAGCTGTGGATGCTCCATTCCTGGAAGTGTTCGAGGCCAGGTAGGACGGGGCTTGGGGCAACCTGGTCTAGTGGGAGGCGTCCCTGTCCCATTGCCACCCTGTGACTTATGACCCACGGCAGTTCCCCACGCTGTTTCTCTCACGCTTTGCCGCGCACCAGCCGCCTCTCCCGAGGCCTCCCCCGAGGCC
>VZRV01002750.1:481734-500474 GCA_013398115.1 Falcunculus frontatus | reverse complement strand
CACTGGAAAGAGGGGAAACTTAGATTAGGTATTAGGAAGAATTTTTTTACAGTGCGGGCGGTGAGGCACTGGAACAGGTTGCCCAGCGAGGTTGTGCTGCCCCAGTCCTGGGACTGTTCAAGGCCGGGTTGGACTGGGCTGGTCTTTAAGGCCCCCCAACCCTTTAACATCCTATGAATTCTCTTACTGACTCTTCTGAGACCCCAGGCAGGTACTGTGTTTGCTGACTTGGGTTAGGTGATGTAGGAGGTACAGCCATCTCCTCCTGCTGCTCTGGCCCAGGGCTTCTCCTGCATGGGGACGTGGTGCTCCTTGCTGGGCTGAGGATGCAGCCGGGCCCCCTGTCCTGCCTGATACTCTGGCCTGGACCCAAGGTGCCCCTACTCTTCAGCTTCAGGTTTGCTGGTGAATAATGGGTGTGCACCCTAGATATACCAAAATGGGTGAAGATAGAGACACCACTCCTCCCCTGCACCAGGCACACAGGCTGTGACACACAGTCCTGCTCCACCTGCTGGCCCCTCTCTCATGACAGCCCTCCCTCAGTAGCTAATTTTTCGGGGTGTATCCTGTTCCTGCTCCAGTGGCTGGAAGTTAAGTACCCCCACCTGCTCCAGCAGCTGATATCACAGGCCAGACGTGCTCATACCCCCAGCCTCACTCCAGGAGCTGGCAGCAGTGTTCACTCACACACAGGTCTCACATGGAGCCGATACTTTGTCCTTGCAGCACACACACATGTGGAATACAGAGCTTACGCAGAGAGGCAATTAAGATTTGATAAGAAGATACAAAAGAGTAGGACAGTCTGTGATGATCAGGTGTGGGGCTTAGCCAGGCGTGTAATACTGACTGGCCCTGTTTTACACAAGACAGGCTTATTTTATACTCCTTTCTGTCTTTGTTTCTCACTGCTTCTGTACAGTCCTCACAGATCTATATAGATCCATGGATTCCCACACCTCCCCAGGTCTGTGTCCCCCTGGTTAATAGTGTTACCTGGTTAACAGTACAAAGTCCAGGTTGATCTCCCTGGATGTCATTGCTGTAGTTTCCTGATACCCATCTATGAGTGCTAGAGTTGAGGTTTGTTCTCTATGTTTGCTTCGTCAGGTCCTTGTCTCTGCATATTTTGTTTGTTTCCCCCTTTTTCCCAAATTTCCCACTTGACAAGGTTTCTGATCAGATAATCTTGCTAGCATAAGCATTTTCACACTCTTCACATGCCCCATGACTGGCCAGGTGTGGTTCTCACAACCACCTTCCCCATTTGCTGCTCAGGTTTGAGTCTCCGTATATTGTTTTATGGCTTCCTCTCTTTCCTGTAACCCTGTGTTGCAGTGAAAATGGTCCTTGAGCAGATGCCTTAAGGGAGCAGACACTCTCTTCCCACAAACCCTTACAGCTTGTGTAACTGTTCAGGAAACCATCGTCTGCGAGCCCAGGCTAGTTAGGATTCCACAGTAATTGTGTTATGATTAACATTAGAAAATGTGTTCCCAAGGCCAAAGCACTCACTGTTTACTCTAAATTAGGAGCAGGCAAACATTGTCATCTTAGCAAAGTCCACTTCACTGTTCAAAAATTCCCCTTAAATGAAAAGTGTTAATATTAAACTGAATATTTTCTTTCCATTCTCTTGTCTTCTTTATTTGCCGTTATCTGTCTGTTGTCTTTCATCTCTTCCCTGAATTCCTGGCTGGAGTACAGCTGTCCCCTGCTCTGGTACAATGAAAACAGCTCTATGCCTGGAACTTGGACGCACAATAGACAAAGAGTACAATTTTCAAACAGCAGCCCAAAAATATCAGGATGGTGTTTTCATTATTTGAAGTCACCAAGCTGGAACTTTTAATATATGATCTTGACTTTTTGGGCAGGAATGCCTGTGGACAGGCACTGTGAATTAATGATGACTCAGGAGGTGCCAGACCTACCTACGTGTCTTGAAGAAAAACATTCATTAGGTGAATCCAGCACGTCCTGTAAAGAAGTACTTAACACTAACGACATGTAAGTTATCACGAGACACTTACAGTCATTATGGCTTAGCATTTATTAAGGGCTAATGTTACTCCTAATCATATTGACTGTCTAAAGTCAATATTGACTGACAACAGTTCTCATCAAACACTGATGAACAAATACAGAGCTTGAAAAATCCCGTGATGGCTGCAAAAGAGCCCTTTGCAGCACAGGAGAAAAAAAAAAGTTGAGATAGACATCTCAAAGACTACCCTAAATGTTAAGAATAAGGATTTGTGCTTGTCCTGTTGATTTGTATTTGATATCTCATAACCAGGTGGGAAAATTACTTTTTTATTTCAGTAAATGTCTGTTTTCAACTGCAAAATGCTGCAGTGCCTGGTAAAAGAATGCTTGGAGTACTGAACTGCAATAAATGGTTAAGTGTTGCCAGAAGAATGCCCTTTTACATATTTTTATTGATCTCTAATAAAGTGTATTCGGTAAGAGTTGGCCCTTTCTTTGTCTCCTGATGGCTCTCATACAAACAGATGACAGATGTGCAGGCTTCTTTCTGCTAGTTCCACATTGTGATAACAATAATTCTTGATATAATTTTCGCAAAGATTTTTATCCTGTGGTGCAAGATTTTTTTTCCAATTTCTGCTTTTCTAACAGACTAGTGGCATTTTGCATTTGATAAGATTTCAACATTCTACTTTTCAAGCTTTCTGTTGATATAAGAACTTGCCAAGTAAAGAAATTTTACTCCATATGCAGGGCTTGGAGGCAACATCCTACCTACAGGGAGGGAGACTCTATTCATCCTCTCACTGCAAATTCCAGAAGTTTTCATTCCTTGGAGATACCTTCCTAATTATGAAGCTGAAGCTTGGTGACATTTCAAAACTAGGAAAGGACTCATCTCTGATCATATCTCCTAGGCATGATAGTGATATGTGTGTTTTGCTTGCAGAAGCAACAAAAGTTGTATTTGAGTAGCAAAATAAGATACACTCAGGAAAGCAAATGTGGTGAAATTCAGATATAGGGCAGAAGTCAAATGATTGATATTTCTTTTAATATGGTTCAAATCCATCCCTGGTGAGTATGCACTGTCTGCAACTTTTTATTGCTTTTTAGTTGCTGTTGTTTTTAATTTTTTTGACCTTTTTTCTTATTTTTTAATTTTTTTTTTTTCAGTTTGAGTTTCAGCTTGTTCCATTTCTGCTCTTTTCAGGTTTAGCAGTTGATTAACCTGTTTACTATGTCTCAGCAGACTGAACAAATGGGTTTTGTGTGAGGAGGAAGTCAGTGGCAGTCAGTTGATTGTGCAAAGGTAGAAAGGGGTGAATTCTGGCCGGTTGTGAGCCTTGTCTCCTTATCCAGTTTATCTCTCAAGACCTCATCTGTGTCATCTGCACCATGGCCATGTGACTGACTGCACATTTCTCCTTTCCCCTCCTCTTCCATCCTGAGTGTTTGCTGTTCTTCAGTAACATCCCAGATCTTCACTCGGTGGTTCCCAGTTTGGTGTCACTTCGGGAGCGAGAAAGAAAAATCTGGAAATCTGCCTGCTTGCCCCAAGGGAACAGCAAATACAAAGATGTGAAATTTTTTTAATGCATCAATATGCACAATTAAATTTTAGGAAGCTTGAGTCAAAATGTGTATGGAAGTACAGATGAATTGGGTTTGTTTGAGATCAAGTAGTGCATTTAATTTAATTCCAGCTGCTTATAACTTTTTCCTTTTTTAACCTCAGACTTTGAGCTCTGTAATTCCTTTATTTGAATTTTTTTTTCTATCTGTTACTCTATGTCCCCAGCAAAATCACTTGCTTCTGTCTTCTCTATTTAATTTTTTAAAGTGTAATTTCAGGAAGAAGTCTGAAGTTTCTGAAGTCATGACTAAAGCTGATATGAAACCAAAATCTATGCATCGTGCCAAAATATGGTCAGATGATGTAGAGAACTTATACAGATTTCAGCAAGCTGGATACAGAGATGAGGTGGAATATAAACAAGTAAAACAAGTTGATGAGGTAAGATTTAGAACTTTGAAAGGGCTACTATTTAAAACTTCTCTCTCATGTAAAATGATTAAATAAAAATGGATGTGCTGCTTATTTCCTTTCATTTAGGCTAGGTTCTGATACAGTGTGTTTCCTCACAGGTCTGACTTGAATTTTTGAGCTATTCTTTACTGTGCAGAATAACTCATTTCACAGAAGTGACACAGAAACACTACCCAGCCTGTGTTTTGTTCCCCCTCTGATGCATTTAGAAGCATCATAGATCTCTTTGAATAGATGTAGCTGATCTCCAAGGGAATCATTCAGAGTTGAGGGAAGAAATATTTCAAAATGAGTTCTCTGAAGCTTCCCCATTACTCTGTCAATAGACTTGATAGGAAACTCATTGGTTGTCCATGGAGTCAGTCCTGTGTCATTGCTACTGCTTCAGTTTGCAGTTGGGTTGTGTGGTAGCACAGTCGGACTTTGTGCACACTCAAAACTTGGCCTCTATCAAAATGATGTCCACAATGGAAATATTTATTGCCAGCTGTGCTAAAGGCAGTTGTGACACAGGCTCTTGTCAACACCAAGGACTTGTGCCTCTGCTCACTACAGTTGGTGGTGACGCTCCCCAGCACATCAAATGAGCTGTTGAGTAGTGGCCAAATATCCAGTGGCTACTCGAGGTTCAAAATAGCAATCAAGAGGTTAATACAGCAAACAATACATCATCTTTATTACAGCTCTGTAATTTATCTTCCAAAGCAGCAAATATAGTATGAAGAACACACTTTTAAAATATGTTGACCTACTGTGCACATAAGAAAGCATAGAAAGTTCCAAGAAACTCACTCCCCATCCAGTTAACTCACAACACAGCAAAACATTGATGTGCATAATAAGATACAGTTTATTATTTTATCGTGGGCTCTGATACCACTGAAAAGGCTGTGGTATAATTTTCAATAACTGCAGAAGGAAATTATTGTGGTAGGATCTGTGTGTTTAAGATTTATGGCAGGGCACAACCACTGGCAGTTAAACCCTGATGAAAGTTAAAGAACACCACTGACTCATTGTGATGTGAGTGTGCATTCCGTTCCAGGCTGCCGGGGCCTGGCAGTGATTCTCTTTCAACTTACGTATTCTGAAATGTCTCGTTTAGTCCATATTCGGTTTCTATAATGCAGTTGTTACTAAAGATGCAATTATAATGTAGGTAGAATGAATATTAAGGCTGTTTTGTTTGCACAGACAATGCAAATGACACAGCTGTATGCCTGAAGTCATAAGGTAAGTGATGAAACTACTTCTGGGGCTCTCCAATTAGAGAATGCTCTAGTCTGACATCCTGTTGCCAGCTCTGCCTGGAAGAGAAATAAAATGCTTTTTACCTGATTTTTAAGGTTTATTTTAATCTGAAGCAGTCATAGATACTCAAGCTGAGAGAACTACTAAAGCCATAAAGCTATTGATTGTGCAAATGCTCAAGCCTTTAATTTAAAACTTTGCACTGTGGAACAGTGGAGAGCACCAGGGTGATGCTAGGCTTATGTGGGAATGATCCCACTGTCTTTGAGACTGATACAGTCTGCAGCTTACTTTATTTTCATGAAATTTCTAACGAAAAGTACTTTTTTTATGGTCAGAAGGATCTCAAAGAAACCTTTAAGTGTATAGCAGTTGTACAGAAGCAGACTCTTGCAGCCTCTCAGATTACTGCATAACTGAATAGCATCAATGTTATATTCCTCAACAAGGTATTTTAAAAATTTTGATTTGTCCAATTTTAAATTGGTCTGTCAAATATCTTAGATTCCTGTTTCTAGGCTTTTCAGATCACATAACTTTATACTAAACCTGAAAACTGGTTTCTGACATCTTGTTCTCAATCTGTTTTTAAAAGTTCATCAAATTAATAGAAAAGTAGGTGCAAATGAGTGTTTCATATGGAATTATACCCCATATTCCTTGCAATGTAATGCACAAACATCATTTAATGTGAGCATGTCCAGGTAACTGTATGTCCTTTTTGTTCTACTTGTAGGTAGAGTGCTGGCCAGAAACTGGATTTGTTAAGAAACTTCAGAGAAGGGACAATACATTCTATTATTACAACAGGCAAAGAGAATGTGAAGACAAAGATGTCCATAAAGTGAAAGTTTATGTGTATTAGTGTTGTTATTGTTCTGGTTGGTTTGTTTTTATAAATCATTTCTTAAGACCTGTAAGTAAATGAATTGTGTAATCTGTCTTACCTTAAGTATCCATGTCATGCTTAGATAGAAAGGGGAGTGCTGGAAATGTAGAGAAGCCTGAACTATAGACATAGAAGCTTCACTGTGTCCCTCCTATAACCAAAAGTCTTATTATTCCTCATTCTCCTGGTTACAAATGCTTTGACATAAAGATAAAAAGCTGGTAAATGGGCATCATATAATTAACTGTGTAACATCCATTGTAAGTACAGGCATCAATCTTTATTCCAAACCATATAATCTTGTTGACACGGGTTAATGTCAGCCACAGTCTCTTGGTGTAGCTAAGGGTTATGAGACTCCAAAGGGCCAGAGTGAGGTCAGAACATTGACTAAAATTCCCTTGGAGCAGAGCAAGAATAACAAGCAAAGAATTTAAGTGAAGGACGCTGAACAATCAAGTAACAATGGCCACTGCTGAGCTGCAGATATAAAGACTGGTTATTGTGCTAGAAAGAGTCACAACAAAAATGTCTTTCTGTCTATCCCCAAAGTATTTTTGTCAGGTGTCAGTATTAATTACCCAAAGAGGAAGTATTAATTGACTTACTAGCATATGCCTTCTTGAAGGGGTGGATTGTGGATTTACATGTGTTGGGAACATGGACTATAAAACTCCAGGGAGAACATGAAATCCACACTCTATAATATTTAGGGGAAAGTGATGCACACAGATGATATGTGGGATTCTGGGCAGAATTCATCTCATCTAACTTCAAATGTCACATTATCAATGTCCACACCCAATCCTGTCATTTGGATGGTCTTTGTTCTGAATAGAGAGAATCTCTTGTGGGCACAATTAATTTCTTTAAAGTGCAGCTATGTAACATTTTCTTTGAATGTGCCGCTGTGACGTCAGCTCTGCAGCAGCTGCCCCTACCTGGGCTGCTCTGAGACACTCAATAAAGACGAGGGACTGTACTTACCTTCACTCATGAGGGGATTTAATTAAAATACTTTGAGATGCCAAAACTCTTGATAATTGACCGGCAGAACAGATTATTGTTCTGTAAACCAGTAGGTGTATTTGTGGAAGTTACAAAAAATTTGTTATTAATATTTCCTATCTCTAGATTGTTGACCAAAGGTATCTAAACTCGGTTTTAGGCATGAATTAGCAGTGTACATTTGACCACCTAGCTCATGGATATTCTTCATTTACTTAAGCCTAAGATGGAGGCAGACTCAAGATGAGAAATAGAGGACTTACAGCTCCTAGTCAAAATAAGTATGGGTGCAATATTTAAAAGACCTCATTGACAATGATTGGTGATGATCTCCTCTTCTTATTTAGACAGCTTGGAAAATTTTAGCTTAAATTTGTATGAGCTCTGCTAGAGAAATGACACAAAGATACTCTGAAGCAGCTATGAAACTTATATTCCAGGAAGGTTTTAATGGCATATAAAGAGAGAGTTATTGCAGTGTAGAGAAATAAAGCATTGCTGCCATAAATGTCACTTCAGCCTTTCATTATGATTTCTTTTATATTTGGAGTGCTCTGGATGTACTTTTTAAAGACAGAACTTTTTGCATACTTTGCAATTAAATAGTGGGAACAGAACAATTACCAGATGACCCATCTATTTTGTCACTTTAGTTTAGTGGATCTCATGTTGTTAACTTCATAGATTCCTAAAAACAAAATCTTCCAGTGGACATGAAACAGCCTTTAAAGAATTACACAAAAAATAGATGTTGTATAGCTAGCTCAAATTTATTATCAGAAATTATTGCTATCAGCACACACAGAAGAAGTGAGAACATTTGTTACAGCCATTTTCTCAGTCCATAAAAAAGACATAATTGGGCATTAGAGAACAGGAATTAAAATTGCAGGTAACTTTTTAGGATTTAATGTGGATTTTTTTCCTCAATAAAGATTTTTAGAAGTTGAAACACATGTAAGAGATTATTCTGGGATTCCGTCATTTTACCTGACTAACTCCTCAATATTTTTGCAATACTGCTGGATGCTTCTGTCTGTATTTTAAAACCGTAAGTGTGCGTTTCAAGCAGCTCATGGATATTTCACTTCATATGAGTATCATGGGAATTCATGTTCCACTTTATATGAGTTGACAGATCCTTCCCACTTTGAGAGAGTGAATTACCTATATTTTATTACTTACATTTTTCAGCACTGTCAGTGTGCCAAAAGATTGAATCTCACTGTGATATTTAAAAGATTCACAGGATGAAAAAGAAAGACAAGCCTTTTAATTAGTAAGACCAGTTTACAGAGATGACCTTTGTCAGGACAGTGCTGAATTTGGGAATTCTCTCAGTTCATCAGTGAAACAGCAGGTTTTGTACTGGCAGTGTTGGTTTCAATTAAAATTGTCCTTTGACATCCAGTTCATGCCAAACTTAAGGTAACATAACCAATCCTCCAGCCTGCCAGAGTTCCTCCTGACCTGTCTTTGGCATTCAGCTGTGCTGGCTGTGCATGAAGCCAATTCTTGAGTACCAACAAGGTTTCCTCTGCTGCCTGTGTGCTGGAGGTATCTTTCACTCAAAAGAGCTGTCAAAAGATCTCAGTGTTTTTTCTTATCTGATACATCTGTAACTGAAATGTCCCTCCCTTAGTTTTAAGCAGGTGGGGAACTTACTTAAGTGAGCTTACTTGTCTCTTAAGTTAAATTATGAAAGAGTATCAGAAGTAAGCGATCTGGGGAAGCTAGGCTTTATTTTAAGGGTGACACAGCAGTACTTATCAACATAAATAATTTCTGAACATAATTATAAAAACTTCTTTACTGAATTTTAAAGAGCTAAAGTACATCTCTCAAGTTTTATTGCCTAGAGATGAAAATATGTGTTCTTTTTCTGATTTGTGTCTTAGTAAAAAGTAATTATGTGAAAATACTTTCCCAGGTACTTGTCTGTTGGTGTTTCTCTTATCAGGGAATACTGTAATGCTCTAATGGCCATTTGCAGCAGCTCAAGGAATGGCTGGCGGCAATGCTCTCTGTTAGGTTGCAGCTGCCTAAGCCTGATCTACTTGGTCTAATTCTAATTCCCTTCATGGCTTTGTACAGGAAGAATAAATCCTTTCTGTGCCTGTTGAAGCTCACAAGAGTAGGTAAAACAAAGTGCCGAGACCTACTTTTCAGGCTTTGTGTTTGACAGCTACATGTGAAATGGCAAGAGTGCAACCTTGTGCGTTTCAGGCTGGTGTGCTCTGTTTTTCGGGCTTTACTGGAATCCATTATGGAATGGTATTTTCAGACAGTGATACCACGGTTGTCTGATTGCTTTGCAGTCACAGCAGCTCAAAGCACCACACAGAAGGATGGTGTGTTTTGATTTTCACTTAGCCACCCGAATGGACAGTTGTTTTTCCATCTCTGAAGACAGTTGGACCTCAGCCTTTTGGTTTTAAAACATGGTTCCCTTGTTTCAAAGCATTGAAAATTATTGGCCTCAAACTCATTAAAAACAACTTTCTAACTCAGTAGCTGTTGGTGCAGCTATTCCTCACATGGTCTATGCAAATGAAAGCTGCCTGAAAGCAGCTGGAATGGAGTTCCCCTATGCCCCTTGCAGGTTCTCTCCTACTACTCCAGTTCCACTGGATTATTTTATGCATTGGATCTGCTTTCTCAGTAGCCTGCCTGTGCTGGGCACCTCTTGGCAACTTGTAATTACTTAATAAAACACAATTTCTTTCTTGTTGCAATTGAGACTTTGCATTCAATTCAAATCTGAAGCCCAGCACCCTCACAAACAGCATATGGGAGGGTGACTGGGGAATGTCTACTGTCAGTAGAGTTCCAGGGTGGCACCCAAAAAATCCCTGCAATGTAACTTTGAACAAACATAATCATTTTTATGGATTCTTTGTTCTGCCAGTGTATTTATATCCCTCAATCTTAAGATAGACTATCTTTGCTGCTTGTTGCTTTTGTGGCTTTCTTTTCCCCTCAGTACTCTTCCATGTTCTCTGCCTTCCCAGGCGTTCCATGCTCATGGATCCCTTGAAAATCCTGTCCAGTGTCCTCTATCCTGGCTCCCTCAACCAGCCCTGGATCAGACCTTGAGTCTTTTCCAGGGGCTTGCACACAGAAAAGGTAATTAAGGATGGGATTTAATAAGAAGGCAGGCCAGACTACCTTCTGAAGGGTCAGGGCCAGGGCCCAACCAGGTGATCATCCTACCCGAACGCTTGTTGGCATGTCTGATCCCTCCAACCTCCTTCCTTGTCATCTTCCCATACTTGTTCCACCCTGATCCTTCCCTTCCTGTGTCTTTGGTCATTTCCCTAAACATCCTGTAGTAAGTTTTGTGCAGTCCCCCAAGCTCCCTCAAATACCCCTTAAAATTCAAACTAACCATGTTTTCTCCATCCTATCAGTTACAAAATTGAGGCAGATCCTCTCCAAAGCCAGAGTAGCTCTTTTAATGGCCCATCAGTCAGTGCCTGGCACGCTCTGGCTTCCCTTATTGTCTCTCTCTCATCACCTGCTCATTAATGGTTGTGTGCCTGTGTGTTTAAATCATTGTTTTCCTCATTATCTGTTTTTTTCTGTGCTATGGAATAACCAAACAATTTCCTGAAGCAGACGCTCTCCAGTTTCACACGTGCTCGTGGCAGCCTGCCCGAGGCAGGCGCTTGGCTGCGCTCTGAGGGATGATGTGGAGGCACCTACGCACCGCAGCTCCTCCGTGCTGCCGCGGCTGCACGTGCCTGGCAGGCGGCAGCTCTAAGGACCTGGGGATACAGGGAAGGGAATGCCTAAAAGCACAAGGAGGAGGAGGGGGAAGGGAGGGAAGAAGGGGACGGGTTCGGGGAAGGACGAGCAGGTTAAAAGAGTCAAGCGCAGATGCATCAGCATTTTGCCAGCACTCTCGTACCCGCAGACACCTCCTCCCCTCCCGGCAGGTCTTGCTGGTTGGGGAAGTAGGATGTGGTCCCAGCTCCTCGCTGCAGATTTGGCAGGAGTTCCCAAATACCTCATCCAAGGGGGAGCTGTCCTGCTCGGGTGGATAAGCTGCTGCCAGCAGCTTGGGGAATGGAGCAAAAACCGTGGGGACTGGATATATGGCAGGTTCTTCACTTTTGCCCGGGGTGTCTAGAGGATGTCTGCTGTGCTATCCTGGGGAGCATCCTCATGCCAAGTACACGATGTTCCAGCCAGTGCTGGGATGTGAGCGAGGAGGAGCCAGCAGGTGGGCTGCGAGTGCGAGGAGATAAGTGCTAGGATGCTGTGCCTGGGGAGATGGGCTGGAGCCAGGCACAATCAACACAGGGATATGTTGGGCAGTGTTTCTGGAGAAAAGAGCATGGTGTCCCTGCAGATTGGCCTCTTTACGAGGCGCCGGTCTCCTGAATCTACAGACAGTGGAGCTCTTGCTCTGTGGTGGTTACAACCTGCCAACTCCTGTCCTAACCTCCCTGACAGATACATCTCCATCTTGTTCGCAAAGAACTTGAATCACAATCCAGAAGGACTCTTCTTCCCTCCACTGACTCTTCAAAAAGGAGGAGGTCTGCATACCAGAGCCGAAAGATCACTATTTGGAGGAGATGCTAATTAAAAACATGAAATATCTCTTTGGTAGCCTATCACTCACAACTTTTGTCTCAGCAAATGAGACAGATTACTACACTTGCAACTACAAAGACAGAGATTTATTTAAAACATCAGTGGATTAATATTTTGTCAGACCAGAGCAATATTTCAACAGAGAAGATAGGTGGGTAGGTAGGTAGGTAGGTAGGTAGGTAGATAGATAGATAGATAGATAGATAGATAGATAGATAGATAGATAGATAGATAGATAGATAGATAGATAGGCAGGCAGATCTGAAGGATGAGTTCAGAAGAGATGTTTAGAAGAGATACTCATTGTTACAGAAGGTGTATTCCAAGCAAATTATTGAGAATGCAAGGCAACAGAAACAGAAGAAATATAAAACTCAGTATGTTATAGACATTAAGAAGACATTAAAATATCACCAGCGATGTTAGCTTAGGAATAGCTTCTCTGTTATTTACAATTTTACCATTTATATCCATCAGATGGGAAAGACATCACACCAAATGTTCATAATTCCTGCTTTACTATATCAGAACAAGGTAGTAGTATCCATCTATACCAGATGAAATAATTTACCATCTGCAGCTGAGGAGGGTGTGAAACATCACCTGCTAAATACAAACACTTTCAGTTCAGAAGTCTGTATACTCCCAGTCTTAAGACCAGTAGCTCAGTACTTTCATTTCACTAATTTTAGATCTTAACAAACTTTGGAAAACTGGAGAGGTGCCCGAGGACTGATGGAGGGTCAACATGAACCAGTACTTAAAAGGGAATGATACTAGACTGGATAAACAGACTCTAATCAGGGATACATTAATGAAGTGGTTACACTGGGACTCTGTCAGTAGAGATTAATAAGTATTTTCCACTGTGCTTCACTGATCAGACACATCTTGTCTGATACAGACAAGGTGGATACAGAGATGTAAGACAGATACAGAGCAGGCAGAGGTTTTGTTTCTGGAACATTATTTTACTGCCTGATGACTAACACAGTTTCCAAACACTGTCATCAGTCTCAGCCCAGAGTTACCTGACTGTAAGCAGTGACTTGTGCTGTGTGAGACCCCGAGATGATAGTTCACACCCCTCACTTGGGATGGAGCCCTCCACACTCAGACTCCGTGAAATCCATAAACTTCAGTAAGATAACAGCTCCCTTGTGCAAATAGGATTTGCATGACTTGCTTTTCAATTCAGAGGCTGTAGCCATTGCAGGTTTTGAATTGCACATGCCCATGGAGAAGAAAAAAGCCTGCGTTTGGGGCAGTGCCAGCTGGAAACAGTTCAGCATGAGAGGCAGCAGTCTGGGTTTTGGGCAGATGTTTTAGTCAGCCTCTGGCTGGCCATTGTTTAATGGACCATGTGCCTCAGGAACACCAAATTTTGGGAAGAGAATCTCCTGGATGTGCTTGGCTGACAAGTAGCCTTGAGGTGGCTTGGGAAGACGGACGAGCCACACAGACCCTTGCTGCCAGTGGGATGACCTCTCAAAGTGTGCTTGCTGTGGGCAGAGAAGGCTTTTCATCTCACCTCTCTGCAGACCATCACAAAATCTTGCATTTCAAGGCTGTGGCAGTGCCAAAGGATACATATGCACATTATAAGGAAGGACAAATAGGTGGATAATTTTCTTTTCTGTTCATCACACTGTGGAAAGCTTAAATGACAAGATGGAAAACCTGCAAAATCAGGAGGTGGTACTGCTGCTCTGTGTCCTTTTGCCATTCAAAGTAGCTCTTTTCTTCTTGAAGATCAGCACCAATGCAGATTTCCCTGTGATGTTCGTGCCACCCTTGTTGGGATGACAGGTGATGTCTGACTTGCAGATGCAGCAGATGAAGGGCTGTTTTGCCGTTCATCTTCTGTGTAACGACCGGTGTCACACCGAGCTCTTTCCTCTGCTCTTCAAAGGGGCGTTTTGAAGCAGCCCCACAGCTGCTGCCCCACTTAATGTCTGCCACCAGCTCAGAGGAGCAGGTGGTAAACTGCTTATACGTGTATCAGAAGCCCAGGAGAAAAACTTGCATTATACGTGCATACACATGCATATATTAATGAAACGTTTATCTTTTTGAAGATCTTTTTTCTCCAAAATAAAAAATATTGAGGGCATTTTTCTCTAAATCTATCAAACACTGAGACTTTCAGCTGAGATTTTGAAGCATGAAGGAGCAGATGGGAAAGCTTCTGCAATACATTAAGTAAGATAACGCAAAAGAGGGCGAATCCACAATCCTCAAAAAACTCAAATGCTGGAAAACCCACATGAGAATGAAGATTATAATGAATAATTCAGACAACACATCCTTGAATCAGAATGTTTCAGCTTCCTCATTTGCTCAGTCTCTCATCTGATCTCCAAGAGCTAAACATAAACGTGGAAAAAGTGAAAGGCAATAGTTTTGCGGAACCGTTTGAAGCCCGCTGCCTGCGTTCTGGAGCTCGGAGGGACGCCACGGGCTGAGGTTCGCAGCGGATCTGTGAGCTCGTGCTTCCCTCTGCTGACTGCCTCCCCAGCCCTCTCTCTCCTGGGCTGCACATCGTAAAAGGCCGTGGCTGTTTTTCCCCTCCCGTTGGGCTGATGTTCCTCCCCATGTCTGAAGGAATGACAGTGAAGTCCGGGGAGCTGTTGGATCCGGGCTGTTCACATCAGCCCCAGCCCCACGGTGCCAGTGGCTGTCACTCCAGCAGTGCCGTGTTCCCTTTGTGGCATCTGCCCCATGGGTCCCAGTGCGGCTCAGGTTCTCCATTAACACTGAATTAATGCATGAATCCTTGTTTAGGGGAAAATCTCTGAAAGCTGTAAGGCAGAGACTCGAGGAAAGTTACCATAAACTGAGAGATGCAGGCAGAGACCTTTGGCTACATCACTAAATTACACCTGGGCTATACTGGAAATACTTCACTGAATTTTGGTTTTGTCTTTTTCAGGGTGTTTTATTTAAGTTTGAATATGTCTGTAACACCACTTGGTACCAGTTTCAAAATCTTTTGGTCCTTATAGGCAGCTACCAAGTAAAATTGACCGTGGGAACTTCAAAACTTAAAAGTTTTTGATTCTCTTCTGCTTTCACACACCCTCTGCAGAAACTTCCTGTTCTCTCAGCAGAAACGTGAATGCAGAAAAGGCAAGAAATGTGTAATCTCAGCATGGCAGGATTAACTGGAAAAAATCATGCCCCTTGCTCTGGGGGGAGGAGCATGCTGGCTGTCCTTGAGCTGGTTATCCCTTGATGATCTGCCAGGGCTGGGTGACTCTTTCTCCAGAGGGAGTCAACCCCAACTCTTCTGGGATGATGGAGAGGGATCTCAGTGTTGTAAATGTCTTGTCCATTTGTTCCTTTTCCAGAGTCTTTCCTCAGGTTGGGGGCTGACAGAGATGAGATTAAAGTCTATTCTAACAAACCAAGTTTGTTAGTCAGGTTTCCTTCGGACTTGAAAATACAGATGAAAACAGCTCCTGGGTGCTCCAGGAATTTTGTGCTGTGGAAGCTTTGTTAGAAAGCTCTGAGGAAACCGGTACCCTTTCAAAATAAAGTGTGCCAAGTAGAATAGCCCAAGGGCCATTGCACTGGGGGCTGAAGGCTGATTTAATAGCGCAAAAACCAATTACCAGGCTGTAATCAGTAACGGCTGTGTCGGGAAGCTGAAATCGCTACGGGGAAGGAGACAGGAGAGCAGGGTCTGCTCTTGCTGGAGCTGAGACTAAGATAAATTGCAGCAGAAAGCCCCTGCTACCCAACAGTGATGGAATAAATTGATGCATTAGAAGCCTCAGCGCATTAGATCACTTGAAAGAACACTCAGAGCATCAGGGAGCCAGGTCGGTGAGGGGCTGAAG
Source organism: Falcunculus frontatus (assembly GCA_013398115.1). Lineage (NCBI taxonomy): Eukaryota > Metazoa > Chordata > Aves > Passeriformes > Falcunculus > Falcunculus frontatus. The sequence goes on along the minus strand of VZRV01002750.1, from coordinate 484,840 downwards.
GCAGCACTGCCTGCCCAGATGAGTTACTGACCTCCACCCTGGGACTCCAACAGCCAGCTGGTGAGTTACAGAGGCAGCAGCATCAGTGACAGTGATATATAATTAGCCTTGGGATATATTGAAATTTTCATATATGTGCTGAATTAAACCTTCACCCAGAGTGCAGGGAAAAACACATGATGACTTTTAATATAAATAAAATATTAGACAGGAGAAAGTGTATATTCTTTTATAGTCTGTGGTGCTGATGTTCTGAAGAGACTCCAAAGCTCTCCGCAATTTATGGGCCAAATCTATTTCTTGGAAGTAATGCCAGGAATATTTTTGAGAAAGGAGAGAGAAAGCTCAGCATGTAAACCTTAGAACTGCTCTAACAGATGCAGACAGCTGCGATAAATGTAAAACACACTAAATAAAGGAGTTGTGTCCAATCTGAGCAGTACAAACCTTTCCAATGTTAAACCACCTGAGATTTCCTTTAATATTACTTCCTCCAGTAAAAAGCAGGTTGTTTTTTTATTTCAGACCTGAGAAGCATAGGTAGTTTTCACTGAAGATTGATATACTTACTTTGAATTGTAGAAAGAAGTGAATCTGTTGGGTCTGTTACATTAATGGCTCAATCAGACTCACTCAGCAAATTAGAGCTGCTGTCTGCTAAGTGATCACATCACCCAGGAAGCACTTTGATGCACAAGTGAGTGGTCCAGGTGGGAGAGATGTAGATTGGTCAAGTGGAGAAGACATGTAGCGCTTAGAAAACAAGATACTACAACAAAGCATGGGCTGAGAAACAAGTAATTCCCCTGTTCCGATAGTCACTGATTATTAATTCATTACTATGTGCAAGTAATAATTTGTGGTTTTCAGCAAGTTTTGCCTGTGTTTTGCATTTGTTCTCAGTTATTCAACAGATGTTGAAAGAAGGTTATGTCCCTTTGTTGCACCGAGCCATAACTCCAAGTATAAATGCAGTATGTGACACAGGGCACTCCCACAGCTGCTTCCCTCCAGCCACCCCCGTGCTCCACCCAGACCCCACAACCCCCTTGGTATTTAATCTGGGCACAGCTGGACCCTGCTCAGGAATATAATTAATATACAAGTGCTGCAAAATGAGCGTAGAACCAACAGCTCTGTAGGTCAAGAGCACTTGTGTGTCAGGAAGCCACATCCTTCACACCACGGGATTGTTGTTTTCCAAGTGGCTCAAGAGGACATGAAGAGTCTCTCCACTGAGTCCTGGAGACCCTTCTTTCCCGACACTTAGCCTGGGAACGACTGCTGGAGGGTTACAGGAGGCCTTTGTGACTCCCCACCCAGTACTTCAGCTCAGGACACAGTCAAGCTCGTCAAAACTGTGATAATTTTCCAGCCTTGCCTGAATTCAGTACTTTTCACGTTTGAAGCGGCGGCGCTTTGGTCTCTGAGCGTGTTGAGCGCAGAGGCTGGGAGGAGATCGAGTGCTCCAGAGCCCCGTGTGCACAGCATGGCCCCGGGTCAAGCGGCCCCAGCAGCACTTGTGACCTGATGTGACAGAAATGTTTCGCAAGAGAAGCGGCTGATTTCACTGGGCTCTTGCTCAAGAGCGGGGGCTCTCACGAGCCGTGACCAGTGGCCTGTGGGGAGACCTCGGACGACAGGGGCTGGTGGGAATTGGAGCCACCAACAGAACAACTGTTCTGACAGCTCATATCTGCAGCTGGTGTTCTTCTTTCTGATCTTTTCACCTACAGACCTGGCCTGTAAATATTTTCTATCCAGCAAGAAAGAAATGGCTATGCTATTTCTGCTAAATTACAATGATATTTAGGGAAGTTTGTCTTTCAGGGCAAAAAGCCCCCTGGAAATCCTGGAGAGGTGCATGGCACGGAGCGCAGGGTCACAGGAAAACCACAGAGCTCATTGAACAAAAAACTTTAAATCTGCCCTGGAAACCATGACATTTAATGCATCTCATCTGGTTCATTTTCACCCTCAAATGCACTTGGAGAAAGGTTGTATCCATGATGGTCTGGGGGATATCCAAGAGGAAAGCTGTTTTCTGAGAGCAAGTGATGTAGTTAGAAAAAATGAAATTAATTAAAAAGTAAAAAAAACCCCAAACCAATAAAAAATAAATTTAAATAAAAATTAAAATAAATAAAAATATAAATTGAAAATTAAAAGAAATAAAAATAAATTAAAAACCCAATGGAATTAATGTCCCCAGGCTTTCTCACGTGCAAACCCATCTTCAACTCCAAAGCAGCAGCAGCAGCAAGCTTTATCCTAAGCAGAAACAGTACGTGGGAAAACTTTGGCTAAGGAATGTATACATCAAAAGTGTTTCACTGCCACCAATCCCAGCACCAGGAATAATCCCTCTCTTTTATCTAGTTTAGATGGGTAACTCATGTAGGGGACTGGGAAGAGCACATGTAAGTTTGTTTTTCAGCTCTAGCCGCATCAGATGTTTAAAAATAAAGAAATAAATAAGCCCCTCCAATAAAATAAAGTAGAATAAAGCAAAAATAAAATAAAAAATAAGAAAACTACAACTCTATAAAATAAAGGTTAGGTTGGCTATCAGGAAAAGGTTTTTCACACAGAGGGTGGCTGGACACTGGAACAGGCTCCCCAGGGGAATGCTCACTGCACTGAGCCTGACAGAGTTCAAGAAGGGTTTGGACAACAGTCTCAGGCACAGGGTGGGATTTATGGGGTGTCCTGTGCAGGGCCAGGAGCTGGACTGGTGTTTCTTGTGGGTCCCTGCCAACTCAGGATATTCTGCTTTTATGCTTCTATGATGGCAAAACACAATAAAGGAAAATAAAATACAAGAAAAAACCATAATAATAAGAATAACAAAATAAAATTTAAAATAAGAAAAATCAAACCGAATCAAAATCAAATCAAACCAAGCTCCTTTCTCCGCGCTGCCGTATCATCATCCATAATGAGATTTGCACAAATACCGCAACTTTGTTGAGCAACAAATCGGCTCAGCCAGCGGCAGCGCTGCGGCCCCTCCGCTCCGCTCCCCTCCCCGCGCAGGCCGTGCCGGCGGCTCCGCACCCGCGCGGGTCCCGCGGGGCCGCTCCCGCCCCGCCCCTGCCCGGTGCCT
>VZRV01002750.1:358383-481453 GCA_013398115.1 Falcunculus frontatus | reverse complement strand
CCACCCCCTGCCCCCGGGCTGGGCACGGAGCGCCGCAGGCAGCCGAGCGGCCGGCCCGAGCGAGGAACCTGCCCGAATCCTGCAAACAAATAAAAAACCCCTATGAAATAAGAAAGAATCCTCGGTTCCCCCCAAAACGGCATTAAAAATCAGAAAGGCTGCACCCCAGGGGAAAAATACAAAAGTAGCCCCCCAAATCCCAAAAGAAGGAAAAGCTTCAAATTGGCGTAATTATGAAAAAGATAAATAAATAACACTGAAAGAAAACAAAAACAACCCTCTCCCGATTAGTGCCCCGAACCAAAAATAATCCATCAAAACCAGCCCCAAATTTAAAAAAACAAACCATATCCCCAGAACTAACCCCCTCCCAGCAAGACCCCCTCCCCAAATAAAAATCTCAGAAAACATTCCCTTCCTCCCCAAGGAAATCAACTTTCAAATATTCCCCCCAAACCAACATCCCCCCAAAACCGTGTCGAGGAGTTTGGGCTCGGGGTCCCAGGGTCGGGGGGACCCCCGGAGTGGGGCTGCGAAGGGGTTTGGGCGGGGGCAGGGGGTCACACACTGCGTCCCACCCGGGTGTGCCCTGAAGCCCCCCATGCCGGGGCTTTGGGGCCGCAGCACCCCAGGCTGCCTCTCACCCGGTTTGGGGGGTCTTTGCTGGGGATGGGGATGGGGGCTGCCTTCGGTGCCCTCCTGGGAAATGATTTTTCTCCTGGGATGGAGAAGCCGGCGGTGGCTCTCTGGGCTGACGTGTGGCAGCAGCGGCTCCTCAGGTGTCAATCCCCGTAAGCCGCTCAGCTCTCGGCACTGCTGCGGGTCGGCGCTGCTTCGGGGGGCTGTGCTGGGGAGGGGGCTCCTGCGGCTGCCCGGCGTCGGGATCCTTCGGGAATCACGATACCTGGAGATGTCGCACCATCGGTTCGTGACTTGGGGTTGTCCCCCTGTTAGGAGGGGTTACCCACACTTGTGTGTGTTCGGGGGGTGCAGGCTGAAACTGCGTGAGATTATTCACAATCGCTGCCCTCCCTGCAAATACTCGGAACTGCTGCTACAGTGATAATGTTTTATGAAAACATAAAATGATACCAGCTGGAATTTTGGGGAAAAATAGAATGATGTGGCATAGGAGGACAGGCAGGACCCCAGGAAGATGAACTGAGGGGGGACAGGTGTCCCCCACCAGCAATTGCTGGCCCTGATGGGGTGAACTGGAGGCAAGGGTGCCTTTGTTGGAGCAGTGCCCTGCACTCGTGTCCTGTTGGCCAGTCCTTGGTCAGGGATTTTGGGAAGCCCCCAGCTATGAGCGAGCTTCTGGGCACTGGGATGTGCCATCGGAGCTGGATGGCAGTCCTGGCAGGTAACCCCCAAACTTTTCAGCCCAGGTTAAGCCTTCGATCCCTGATCCCTGTCTTTTTCCAGCTACAGATCTGCTCGCAAAGGAGAGCGATAAATAATAAACATGGGATGCTAATTTCAGTTCCTGGGCTCTAACGGGGATCCAGCGTCCTGCACTTCACCCCCTGCCTATCTCCTGTGGCTTTTATGGAACCTGTCATTTGGGCCGAGCAGCAGCCAATGGTCTCTCGCTGCTGTACCCGTGTCCGACAGACAAGGGATCACTGTGCTGGCCCGGGGTCGTTTCCTCCCTGATTCACTGGGGTTGCTTAGAAACGGACGCTGGTGAGGTCCCGAGCTGGAATGTTCTGTGTCAGAAATGGAGAAGCTAAACTTTGCCTTTAAATGAGAGCAGGTCTGCCGGGAGAGGTGTGTCTTCCCATGCCCCAGCTCTGCTTTTGGGTCTCTGCAAGTGATGGCTGATACTGGCAAACTGGGAGCCTCTGCTCTGGCTAGGGCCACAAGGAGGGCAGGGGCAGTGCTTGTGCCCCAGGAAGCCCTGCACCCAAAATTGCACCCTTGCCAGCAGTGGGAAATGGATGTAGAGATGGGGATTCCCTCTTCCTGCCTTCTTGCACTCTCCTGGTCTCCAAGCTGGTGACTTTGAGGGTAAAGCCACTCTGTGGGGATGGCAGAGCTGGGCAGCAGCATCGGCCTCCTTGCCCTGCCGTGGTCCAGCTGCTCCTGCCAAGCTCGCTCTCCCAAGCGACTGCTGAGCAGAGACTGGGGCAAGATGGTACCAAAGGAGTCCCTGGTGGGAAGAGGGAGTGTAGCAGCACGGTGCTGATGAATGCCAGGCGCTGTGGATTCAGCTGTGGTTTCCAGGGACGCAGCATTGGCAGCGAGTGGGTATGAGACAACGCAAAGGCACAGCTGTACAGTGGCAAAGAGAGGACAGAGTGTCACAGGTGCAGCACTTCTTGGGAAAGAAGTTGAAAGTTGGGTTCCTGCATGGTGGGAGCATTTACATATGAGTGGGTGGGAGTTAATTGCTTTGGGTTGGAAGCAGAAAGCAATAGAGAGACTGAGCAGCTCGGACGGGAATGATGAGCCTTCGAGGACACACCAGGAAGTCCCCATGTCTTGCAGCAGGCAGGTGGCCAGCATGGCCCTGAGCACAGCCTGTATTGCCTGCAATTCCACGAGGCTGGGTCTGGCACTGCATTCAGGTATCCCCTACGGCTGCAGTGGGCTGCAATGGCTGCTGACCATCTGGACTTGCTGATGTAAGGCATAAAAATGGCCTTTCCGTCACTCCTGCCGAGATGGCACCAGGTACCCATGCTCCAGGGGACCAGCTCCGTGCTCCAGAGGACCAGCCTGTTCCCTTGCTCTGGGATCCAAGCCTATGCCAGGATCTCTGTGGGCTCAGCCCACATGCCAAACTTGGAGGATTCAAGGATGGAATGGGGCAAAGACCAAAGCTGCCACTCTGTCAAAGCCTGTGAAGGGGGTGCAGTGGTGCAGAAACATTCTCAGTCCTGCCTCAGTTTCCCTGCTGCTTCAAGTAACCTTGACCCAGATCCCCAAGAATCCTGGATTCTTGGATCCCCAAGAATCTTTGCTCTCCTGCTTTGCAAGGATTTGATGCTTCTTGACCTTATGTCCCTTTCGCAGAAGCAGGTGGAGGGAGACCTCTGCACTGCAGAAGGGAGTAGCCTGATGCCTCCAGCCCCTGCAACACCCTCCCCAGAGTAGGAGGAGAGAGCAGAAGCCCTCCTGTTTCAAAATGCAGCTTGTGCAATAGTGCAACATGGAATTCATCTCCTGTCTGGCCAACATCTCACTACATCTCGGCAGCTGGCTGGCTGAATGGGGACCCCCATGGAGGCACTGCTGGGCTGTATTGGAAGTTAGTGCCAGTACCCTGGACTGGTCCAGGTGACGTCAAGCAGCTGCAGGCTCTCTGTTTTGGTGTGTCTGCTGGGCTTTTTTTGTCTTTTTACTCTAGCAGCTATTACCATACATAGTGGTGGTGGAGAAAAACCCTTCCTGAATCAGCTGAGCTGGTCGTAAGAGCCAGCTGTGCCAGCTGGGTGACATGTAGGACACAAGGCTCACCACAGCCGGTTTCTGTGTGCCCAGTATCCAGGAGTGTCTGCCCAGGCCGGGCTGTGCACTTGGACACGGTGTGGAGGTGAAAGGCTCTGTCAGCCCCAATCCCTTTAGCCGTCTCGGCCTCTGCTTGAGTATTTTTAACCTTTTTGCTGTGCTAAGCTGCCTGGGGCTGAAGTGTCAGCGGGCACTGGGGAATACAGCCTCTCACTGCTTTGCCAAGCCCGGGATTTCAGGATCAGTGTCTCTAATCCCCGGATCCTGAAATACCTTCTTTGGCCGGCAGCGCATTTGGAAAATTTGAGTGACCACAGGTTTAAGCACGGGGAAGGGGATGCCTTGGCCACAGGGACTGGATGCCATGTGCTCCACTGCTGACATCCGTACCTGATCCAGCTGTTGCTGGGAAGTCTGTCACTCAGCAGTGTGAGATGAGAGGTCCCTGTGCTGGGGGACGCTCTCTCCCACACTGAAACAGTCAGGGAGAAATGCTCCATGGTCCCCGCCAAGTCTGACCCCCTTGTTTTCTCCTGCCAGTCCAGTCTGTCCTCACACAATGGGTCTCTAGTTAATTAGGAGAAGGAGAGTCATGGCTGAGTTTCTGGATGGTGACTGACTGTGTGTCCATCGCTCCGAGCTCTGCAGAGCTGGCTGTGACTGTGCTCACCAGGTTAGCTCTGCAGGCTGGTGACCCACTGCTGCTCTGCAGCTGGCTCCCTGGCATTCCCTGCTATCTCTGCTGTTGGAAACCCATCTCCTCATGGCACAAGGAATCCAGTTGCTCACCTCTTGCCACCCTGAACAGAGGTGCTAAGCCTGAATGCAAACTCTGGTCCCCCTCCATAACATTGCCTTGATGGGCTCAGCCAGGTTTGCAGGGCAAGGGCAGAGCAAAACTGCCATCCTTTCCTGGTACTGGAGTGGCTTTTGGGGGTAAGGACCCTTCCATGTCCTGCCTGAATTAAAATTAGCTTTGAGTTCTTTAATTTATTTTAGGTGAGGAGGAGGAGTCCAGCTGAGCTGTCACGATATGCTCTCGTGGAGCATTTCATGCCTGCATTTCTCAAGCTGCTTCTCTTATTTGCCTGGAGTTACCTCTCTTGTCTCCATTTTTGGGGTCAGTGGTGGGTATCTCGTAGTTGGCTCCCAGAGGCTGCTGTTGTATTTCCAACTCCGTGTGCAGGAATGCTGGTGAGGAGAAGGGGTTTGTGCCTGGCTGGCGAGGACCTTGCACAGGGGATGTTGGTGACAATTTCCTGTAGGGAGGGTCACTTCCCACCGCTGCAGTCACCACTGTGCCCCCATGGCTTGGGGCCTCTGAGCTACAGGAGCATCAATGGTCTCATTTTACAAAGAGGAGTTGGGGACTAGTAAAAGAGGTTTCAGAGTCTGCTTGCTGTGGCCCTGTCCCTTGGGGATGAACACAACCAGGGCATCTACGTGTTCCTGAACCACCTGAATGTGAGCTCCACAAAGCCTTAGGTCAGGGCTGGTGATGTCCCACAAAAGTATAATTTGCTCCTCTCTGCTTTCTTCTTGTGCCCTGCTGCTGCCATGTGTTTCTTCTTCATGACCTGGGACTTCTCCCTCTACAAATCCAGATTCTAGGAGGGAAGAAAGATGCAAGAACAGGTGGAAGGAAGCCCGTGTTGCCCTGCCTGATGGCTGGGATGTCTTGGGCAAAATGCTTTCACTGCACAAACTCTTTCCTCACCGTACTTTTACCATACTTAATGACTCTCAGTACAATTTATTGAAGTTTGTGGAGTTTTCTCTCTTCACAGCTTTTCTGCTGTAGCTCTTCGAGTCTTTGATTTGTCAGCCATATGGGGTGTTACAGCTGCCCATGTGCAGCCCAGTCCGACTGTAGTGATACATGTTTATACTCAGAGCAGCACCAGGGAGAAGGCAGTGTGCTGGCAGGGATGGGAATGTTCTCCTTTTCCTTTTTTACTCCAGAAGGTGCATCAGTACAGGGTCTTGCTCTGGGTGCTCCTCTGAGCCTGTGGTCACACAGCTCAGTGCCACAGCCAGTCCCTGCCCTGAAGCCACTGGGATGGGACTGCGATGCTGGCACTGAGGGATCTCTCTTCCAGGTGCAAAAAGGTTGTGTCCTCCCAGTCAGTTGTTTTATACTGATGAGGAGCAGCAGAAAGAAGTGGTGGGGGATATCTGTCCGTCCAAGCAGAGCCACTGTGTGGTATGTTCAGATCTGCTTGTGTTAGGGTGGAACGTTTGGGGTGTGGGCAATGCTTCACCTCCTTGCCAGCAGCCCACAAATTCCCACCCAAGACTCTATCAATCTATTAATTCTCACGCAGTGAGACTAAAAAAAGCTTTTCCTGACAACCTCCATCTGTGCACTCCCACTTTAAAAAAAGGATTTAAAATAATTTGCACAACTGTAATCAATTTGGATGTAGCAGAGAAGCCATTTGCAAATGAGCAAACCTGGCCTTGACCAATATTACCTCCCTGGGGTCCGTGGAGGGAGGGAAACCTTCCTGTGTGGCAGAGCTGACCAGGGAGCCTCGATGGTGTGCTGGGGATAATGTGGATCCTGGCTGATGCTCTCAGTGTTGGTGGTTAATGGTCTATTTTGTACGGTTTGCAGTTTTTTGTTGTTGGTTTTTTTGGTACACAAAACACTCTTATCTTTTCTTCAGGACAGAATCATCAATCTAGTCGTTGGTGGCTTAACGACTTTGCTGCTTGTAGTAAGTATCTCCCATCCCACTCCATGTTGCACCTTTAGGTGACAGGGAAAAAACCAGAGCTCCTCAAAAACGGGTGGTGAAACTTCCAATGACCAAACAGGCTCTAATTTAGGGCAGGCAGTCATTTTGGGACATACCTGTCTTTTGAAACTCTTTGACAACAGAAGAATACTTTTCTTCATGCCATCTTTTAAGAGCTGCAATGAAATCTTTGAAGTTCTCTGGCAGATTGTCCATCCTGGCTGAATGTGAAGCTGGGTGAGACAACAAAGCATTTATGTGCCAGGAGAGCGTGTTTGCTTCTATTTCTTGCTATTCATGATTTATTGTCCTCTATTTATGGCTTATAACAAGTCTTTCCAAAGTTTGTCCCTTTGTGTTGAGCCGTGCTTCCCCTAAGCTTTAAAGACAAACCCAACGCCATCACGACTGGAAACCATCACTTGTGTGCTCCACGGGGGGATTGTTGGAGAGCTGAGGTGCAGGGAGGCCGTGGGGACAGGCGAGGTGCCAGCTGGTGGAACCCTTGGCTGAAGGGATGCTCCTACATGGGCAGTGTGCACCCCCAGGCCTGATGGCTTCATGGCTACTTGGAGGGTGGTTTCTGGCAAGGAGCCAGCGTGGCAAAGCTTTCACTTTTCCACTCCTCTCAGTGTGCAGCTGTATCAAAGCAGTTTTCCTCCAGACGTGCACATTTTCCTTCAGCTTCTCAGGGGTGGGAGACAGAGAGCAGGGAGGGCTGTGCAGAGCAGGATGCGAGCGCTGCACTGCTCCAGCCCTTGGGCTGAGCCTCCTCTCACTGCAGCTCCAGTGAGAGTGAAATCCTCATCTTTGTTTTCCTCCATACAGGTCACTCTAATCAGTGCTTTTGTCTTCCCGCAACTACCTCCAAAACCTGTGAATGTATTTTTTGCTTTCTGCATCTCCTTGTGTTGCATTTCTGCTGGCATTCTTGTAAGTACTGCCACATTTGCCGTGCTTTTGAGTCGATGGCTCTGAATAAAATCTGCTTTATGTGGGCTGCCTTCTTTTTTACACTCTCCTAGAAAAGCTTTCCTGCCTCCATAGCACAAGCTGACAATGAGGGAGTGGTAGTGAGTTTTGTATTTACTGCAGAGTAAGTGTGTGAACTGAGCCAACTCCTGCAGCCCAGCTGTGGTGCAAGACTTGTCACCACTGTGGCACTGCCTCCCATAGCTGCCAGTGGAGACAGAGAGTAGGAAACCAGGGAGCAGAGCACTGAAATGGGAATGCAGAGATGCATTGTGCTGCAGGAGACACTTGAAGTGAGACCAGCCATGCACTTGCATTAGTCAGTGACCTTTCAAACACAGGAGATTAGTTACAGGGGTAAGAAGCTACAGCAAGTGGAAGATGTTCCTCCATTCAACAACTGCAGAATTCCAAGGGAGTTGGTCCCAAGCACTGGCAAAGGGAACTGACAGGTCTGAGATCATAAAATCACAGAATGGTTTGGGTTGGAAGGGGCTGTCAAAGACCATCTACTCCAATCCCCCTTCCATGGGCAGGCACATTGGTGGCTCCTTCTTCTGCTGTAGCTTTTCATACTTGGAGCAGTCTCCTTCCTCCAGCTGTGACCTGGAACAGCCCTGATCCCTCACTGCTGGGGACGTTGGGAAGTTGCTCTGCGTTGCCTGGTCAGTCCCAGCTTCTGATCCTACAACTGGTGGCCACAACTCTGCCCAGAATAGACTGTGTTAGTGCAAAGCTGATGTTTGTCCTCATCAGCCAGGGTGTAGCCAGCTTTGAGTGTTAAAACACCCCCAGCTAAGCCACCCACTTCTCCCTCCCTCTTAGCAAAGCTGACCAGACAGCACATGTCCCCAGGGACAGTTTCACACAAAGACACACAGTCTCTCTGGCCAGAGGAAGCTGGATTGTTTTACAGGAAGAAAAAAAACCCCAAAACCAGACCTACAAGTTGCCAGTTCAGTTACCATACAAAGTTTCCTCAGAAGTACCTGGCTTTTTAAAATAACACCAACTCCTTTTCTCTTCTAGATCTACTGGTATCGACAAGGAGACCTGGAACCCAAATTTAGAAATCTAATTTACTACATATTGTTTTCTATTGTCATGTTATGTATATGTGCCAACCTGTACTTCCATGAAGTGGGTAAATGAAGGACATTGCTGGGTATTCCCAATGATGCTACTGTGTCAGACTGCTTCCAGCTCAGCTCTCAGCTCTACTCGAGACATTTAAGTGACAACAATCAGCCTGAGAGGAAAGAAGTGGGTTGTGCAAGGATAAATCAGTACATGATTTTCATGTGAATGTATATGTAATGTCCCTCTTGTTGGGGAGAATTATTGCCATAAGACGTGACATTCTGCTTTTTTTTGAAGAGCTACTGTTGCGCTTAATGAACATTCCAGTTGTACTGACGTTTCAGAATGGCACAAGCTTTTTCATTTTGGAAAAAACTGCACTTTTTTTATTACTGTACAAATCAACTGCAGCATTGAAAGGATCTGTGGCAGTATAAATAAATGGCATCTTACAGTCAAGTAAGACAAATACTCTTTATTTTGTTGAAACTGAATATACAATTATTTCTGTTCCCTAGGCAACCATTTAAAACTACAACTTATTTGTCACATTAACAAAACCACAGACTGAAAAAGACCAACTCTTGATTATGAAGAGCTAATTACAGAAATAAATAAAATAATTTATACAAGTCTTTAGTTTCTATAGCTTTTTCTCTTGATTCCTAGCTAACAGGCTGCTGCTCAGCCTAGTGTCTGTTTCAAACGATGTAGGAATTAATTGGCCTCCTTTGCCTTGGGGGCCTATGTCCAAACTCTCACAGAGCTATTCCTCCAAGACTTTGCCACCTTCACACCACTCCCCATCTACTAACTTGCTGCAGGAATCACCTCTGGAGAGGTGGCTGGTAGTGTCAGGTAAACAGCGAGAGAGACAAACGTTCCAACCTACTCACGACAATCTCCCAAGCTTGTGGGGGGAGGCCGGTGGGTCCCAGTAGCTTCCCTTTCTCATAGCCCTTCCCTTTTTATTCAGCTTGCTGTAGTGATGAGAAAAAAGAAAAAAAAACAAAAACAAGAAAAAATTTCCCACAAGTGATCTTTCCGAGCTCTGTCCATTGCCAGCAATGGACTCCTCAGGAACAAGCAGACCAGGCAAGTCCCATAAGCTTCTGCCTTCTTCCTATGCCACAGACATACTAACGAGTCAGATGAGATGGGAATACACACCACTGATTCATGATGCTGCCCATGCTCCCTGAAGTCTTTGATGGAACTCACTCCTTCCTGAAATGTAACAGTCTCTTACTCCATGTATTACAAGAGTCAGTAAGTGCAGAAATCCTCACTCATTCTTCATGAAACCTGTGCAAACTAATACGTGCTGTGGCACTAAGAGGCTACAGTCCACAATCCTTGACTTCTGTCCAGTTTTCCACATGTGCAGTTCAGCACATCAGTAACAAGTCAGATCAGAGCTGACTGGATGGATCTGAGCAGTGAGCACTGCAACAGAGGCTCTTCAGAACATTGGAACACCCCAGTGAGATGTGGCACCTTCAGGCCTCGGTTGGCAGCTCGGTCCCCCCTCCCAGATGAGGGAAACAGCCTGAGCAGAGAAAGTGCACTGTAGTCATTTCACACTGGAAGCTTCTGTTCAAAGAGAGACTGTGACTGCTTTCTTTGGAAATGTGGCACGGGATTGTAACTAATTTCACAATGCAAACATGGTCAATAGAAAATGGACACGATTGCTGCTTCTCAGTGACAGCTCACTAAATCCTCAACATCCTTTGAATCTTCCGAGTCAGGACTGCCCAACGATGAGCCAATAATGTGTGACCCATCTCCATGATGTTGTAGGATAGGATCTGTCAAGAGACAAAAAGCATTACAACTATAGCTATGCCATTCTAACAAGATATAAAATACAAACTTAGAAGACACGAAATGTAGTCTGGAATTCTAACAAATTACAAGCAATGTTGCTCAAACAAGGCAGTTTGCAACTTCTAGTTTCACAGGATCACAGAATAGCTGAGGTTGGAAGGGACCTCTGGCGATCCGCTAGTCCAACCCCTTGCTAAAGCTAGTTCAGCTAGAGCACATTGCACAGGACCACATCCAGATGGGCTTTGAGTATCCTTAGAGAAGGTCAGTGATGACCAATATAGATGGATATGGATGCAATGGTGTGACTCGCATTTGCATCCATCAGGTATTACACTATCAGTACTGACCCTCTGATGGTTCTGCAGGGAGATCCTTCCTCTGAGGAGGAGTATTTTTTAGGTAACTTAAAGTTTCACAGCACTGACATGTAAAATTATTTAAGAGAAAGCAAAGATCTACAAGTGTTGTCTGCAAAGACTCAAAAGCTCTGTACACTGCTTTAATGAAAGGGACTGTCATACCTGTGAGAGTTGTCAAGGGCAAGACTGATTCACTATCTATATCATCCGTTGCCTGGATAAAACCATGGGAAGAAGGAACAATAAGCACAGTCTCATCATCTATTGTAGGTTGATCAACTTGTTCTTCTATTGTTGGGGAACCCAGTTCCTGCACAACACAGAACAGGCCATGAGAGGGCATTCCTGGTAGCATAAACAAAAACCTGCATTGCTCAGCCGTACTCCACAGTAAAAAACACACTCTGGATGAATTTTATCTTATTAAATTGAAATGTCAGCACCTGAGATAGTTTATTTCAGCATTTACAGGACACGTTTCATCCTAGTGCAGGCACCCAAAAACAAGATGAGAAGAATTTCACCCTGTTGAGCAATATAAAGGCAGGTGGAGAGGAAAGGAGACACTGCAAGGTGGCGATAAAACATCCCCCTGCAAGTCAAATGTTTTGTCTGTGAAGAGGAATAATTAGGCTTTTTCACTACTTGCTGTCTAGATGTTCTGAAACTAAAACATTACCTAGTACTTACCTGCTCCACCAACACAACAGCTTTACCTTAGGTTTCACAACTCCTGTTGTCAAGTTTTAACTGACACTGAACACAGAGCTCAAAAGACCCAATTTATTTGCTGTGCCTTGCTTGACCTGTCACTGGCTGGAGGCTGGCTCCAGACTTTTTTTACCGAACCTCATTGATACCATTGGCAACACACTGATTCCTTCCAGGTACAAGTTGTCGATATCCTTGCTCTCTTCCAGGCCTGCCATAACTGCTGCTGCTGCCTCTTCCCTGGCTCCTGTGGTACTGGAATGGCAGTTAACACATCTGGCTGACTCAGTGTCACAGCACACTCCTGGTTCCACAAACGCAGTGAAAAGTCATCCTACACAGTACTGCCAGAATCAGCAGAGATATTTGGATTCCAGCTTTTGTGTGTAACATGCATAAGGTTTGTTCAAACTTCAGGAATTCCTGATGTAGAATGCAAGCAACTGTTTCAGACACAATGGAAGGTACCTGGATTTGTCACTGTCTCCAGAGGGAGCAGGAATTGTTTAGGAGAGGTTACAGCCCTCTATGTTTAAGAAAATCCTGATGTTCCTCCACCTTGGTTTCGTTAGGAAAACTTGTTTCCCTACATAACTCCACAATGTTTCTGCAAAGGCAGCTGCCTAAAACCCCCTTCCCTGATGCTGCTGAAGAGGAGCTGACAACCTGTGCTGCAGCTCAGTGAACTGCACTAGGTCCCATCCACGAGGGCACCGTGTGCCTGACCTGCAGGAGCAGCTCTCTGCAGAGCACACAGCTCTGCCCACCAGCAGAAAGGCTTGAAACTGGGAAGAGGAGGCGTGACAAACTAAAGAAGCCATTGTGGCAAATGGGCACCTTTCCCAGCCAGAAATAATAAAACCCTGTAGCATGACTGCCTGCCTCCCACTACCCACCCACAGTGACAATACAACCCTGGCAAGCTCATAAAAATAACACTGACTTAAAGAAAACAAAATTTAGGCATGTTTTTCTAGAGTAACTTTTTACTGAGAATTACTCACAGACAGTTCACTATTTCCTAGAATTTAAGTACACATGTCAAACTTGAATCTCACAAGAAGGGTAAGGAAAATTAGAATTACAAATACAGTTTGTTTTTCTGTAAAGAAAAAAAAAAGTTTATAGTTTTATATCCTGCTAGCCATAAGCAATTTGTACAAAGATAAATTAGGAACTAGGTTAATATCAAAAGTTTATTAATTCTACCTCGAGAAGCTGAAGTTTTAAACTAAGAGTAGAAAGCTGATGGTCTGCGTCAAATGTTGAAAATCTTATCACCATTACGTCAACCATGGCACAGAAAGAGGAAAATGGAAGAATAATCCCCAGCTTCAGATGTATTCAGGATTCAGAAGCTTCGTAGTAGCAAACTTGAGATGTACAAAGATTCTCCCTTTTTTAAGAGCGTAATTGATATGCTCTATTAGAAGCTTCTTCAAAGACAAAGCCAAAGCGAATCAGTGATGGATTTTCAAGACTGACAAAGCAGAAATACAGCTACTGTAGAGCACAGTGTTTTAAAAAACAGGATGGGGTATTTAACTCATCTTTTCCCACATTCTAACCTAATCAGACTTGTAAGGGAAGAGGTATTTTCTACCCACTGAAGAGTGTTATCTTCTTTTCAGCACCTCTGTTTTCTGTGACTTAGTCATTTTCATAATTCCAACAACTGAAAGATGGAGGAATTTAGTATAAACAATCCAAATACCTGTAATCATTTGGATAAACTCATTTCTGCAATTTCAGGTGTTGGAGATGAATAAATCTGAGGCCAGAGAGAGAAGTAGCTTAATGCTTCAAATTCCCATTTAACAGATACTTGACTGAAGCAGTACGTTTAACAGAAATCCTCTGAACTGGAAACTGTGGTACATCTTGAAGGATGTTACTAGATTCATAAAGCAAAACCTTAATACCTCACCTCCTTTGCTCAATCTCTCTATTGATGCGGGTGTGTTGGACAATTAACAGCCCAGTTTAAAGCAGCAGCATCAAACAGGATTCACATGAAGGCAACTGTTCAGTGCTACCAATGTTCCAGCTTTCCAGTGTCACCATGCAGAAGCACCCTGAGTACTGAAATGACTCCACAGCTAGAGAGGTATTCAGTGCTCCACATGAAGTCACATATAAGCCTCAGTACCAAATTAAATGCTGTTACTTTCATACTCCTAACATACTAACAGAGCTCAAGGATAGAGGATCTCAACAAATACCTGCAGAACTGATACAGAATCACAGAATTATTTGGATTGGAAGGGACCTTGAAGATCATCTAGTTCTATTGCCATGGGCAAGGACATCTTTTGCTAGACCAGGCTGCTCCAAGCCCTGTCCAATCTGGCCTTGAACACTTCCAGAGATAAGGCAGCCCACTTCTCTGGGCAACCTGTTCCAGTGCCTCACCATGCTCACAGGAAAGAATCTCCTCCCAATACCTCATCTAAACCTACACTCTTTCAGTTTGAAGCCATTCCTCCTTGTCCTGTCTCTATATACTCTTATAAATTAGTCTCTCTCCATCTTTCTTTTAGCCTCCCTTCAAGTACCAACATACATGAAATCACTGAGATATTTCAGACAAATAGCTTAACATAAAGGCCAAAGATGCAATGAAATCATTCTTTATGCAGAAACAAGAAACTATCAAGTATCGTGCCCTCCCTTACCTCAGTAACGTACGTGCTGGGTAAATCAGAGTGAGAATCCTCATCCTGTTTCAGACTGGCATCTGCAATCTCCTCCTCTGTTCTTACCATAACTCCATCCATCAGTTCTCGACTATTCCTGCTGCTAAATTTGGAAGCATCATCTTCGTTGTAGGCTGACTGCTCTTCATCACTCAGCTTGGACTGATGGATATCATCTGGGAAAGTATTTGTTCCCAGGGTGTCTGGGGGATCTGTCAGGTCAGCTGATTGAATGTCTGAATCCACAGTCAGTTCTGTCTGGGTCACAGAGGAGGAGATGTCTTCGGCAGCAACGGTGCGGATTATGACACTTGGCGTGTGGCACTGCACTGTGACGTTGTCACTTGTGTTTAACAAATGCTCTGGCTGTGAGCAGCATTTGCAAAAAAGAGACAAATAAAACCCCAGAAAAGGTCAGAGACTTTCCTGTAACTATCTACAAATCTTTCAAGCAAATACAAGCAAAAAGATTCAAATTGTTAAATGTAGTTTAGAGTTTTATATACACCGGATGTCAGCCCAGATGATCTGCTGACCTTTCCTGTTCCTAAATGATAACTTTGTAGAGTGAATGTGGTGTCATCTGTTCTTTAAATCACAAATAAAGTATATGTAAAATAATACGAAAGAGGCAACCATTCAGGTGAAGATCACTGTAGATTCTAAAGGTCAGGGTTTTTTCCACTGAATGTTGCATCGCTTTTGTGATTCAACCTCCAGTTCGCTTCCCCTTTCCTCCCTCTACCAAAAAGCAATACTTGTCACTATATCAAAGTGTTGTGAACCATTATCTATTTGTGAGAGTAACTGAAAACATCACAAAAGAACAAGATTTGGTTTTGCTGGGGACCAAGCCACTAAATGGAAACATCCTGTTCAGAACTTGCTCACTAAGCTAAGTTTTGAGGCAACCTGAGGTTGCTTTTTAAAAACAATACACAAACCCCCAAAATCTTAAGTCTTCAGGATTTTAAGCCAGGTAACACTGTTATGACTTAAGAACTGCTTTGCAAATTTAACGTGCATGTGCAGGGCCCTGCGTTACAATGTTCCCTTTCCCCCAGTGCCCAAAGCCCGGTGTTGTCCCTGCCCAGAGCTCTTACAGATAAGGCGTGAACGATGATCTGCTCCGGGGAGGCCGGAGCTGCTGCGGCTGTCAGGGTCATGGTAGGACTCGCTGTCAGTGTCAAAGGGAGGCCTTGGCTCGAGCTTGTCTGCAGTAAGTAGGTACCTGGTGTCCCAGTTGGCTGGAGGTGGAAAGACTACAAAGACAACACAGGTTTAATACCCAAACACACTGCCCAGGCCATACTGGAGCATTTTGATTTACATGAACCAGCCTAACTGTAACTCCCCTGGGAAACCACCACAAATCCAATCCAATCCCTTCTGCACTGACTGCTGTACTGCACTCAAAAATCAGAAAAAACTCATCTAGAGCCTTAGGCTACCAAGGCAAGTATTAAGGGCAGGAGCCCAGCAGGTCTGTATTATGCTGTCTGTACAACAGCAGGTAAGAAAGGAATGAATTCAAATTACTTTTGCTTTGAGATGAAAGAGGAACTGTGCTATAAATTACAGGACAATGGAACTGAGACAAACCTTACTTGCTGGGAGCTTTCTCTGGCTCTTTTATGTGAGATTTCAACAATGAAAGAAATCCAAGCACAAAGGAAAACTTCGTAGCACTAAAACATTAAGGCAAATTTAAAGCATTTAACTGTAATTCAGAGTTTACTCTGCAGCCCTAATGGATTACACTTTCAGAAGTAAGTTTTAGAACTGTTAACTTCTTCTTTCTAATTGAAAACTTTTTTTTTTTTTAATGCACAGTTCTATAGCCTAAGAAGTAGCTGGCCTTAAAAGAAAAAAAAACCACAGTAACAAATACCAGTTACTTACTGGAAGAATCTCAAAGGTCTGTAGTGTTCCACTGTTCAGTGTTATTGTCTCAGAGTCAACAGTAGCAGCAGGGGAATCGGTTGAGGCTGAAAAAGGAAGGCAAAAAAAAAAAAAAGGAAAGTAGTAAACCAGAATGTTCAGCCCTGCAGAGAGCATAACATACTATAATTAATACATGGCAGGGTACTGTTAATTCCACTAAGAGGAAAAAGAAAGCTGGCTGCAATCCTAATGACAAGGTTCTCTAATTGGTACCCAAGATACAATACTATTTAAAGAGAGCATTCTACAATCCAAAAGAGCAAAAGAAACTAAGTATGGGTTTAGCACACAGAGATAAAAGCAGACAAATAAAGTTTCTGATGTGATCTAATTACACTCTGTAATGAGATTTGCAAGAGGTTCTAATAGAACGATACCTTTGGTGTAATGATATGCTTTGGATCATGTACTGCTTGTTTTCAACTGGTGTCAGGCTTAATATTGTTGTGTTTCCCACAGACCTTTTTTTTTTTAATATATTTTTAATCTTTTCTGCCCTCCACAGTATGTCCACCCTGATGAAAGATCAGATGCTTCACAAGATATTTGCCTATCCTATGTGTTATGACTGCAGCATTTAAAAACTGTGAGTATTACAACTGTGTTATTTATGCAGTTATCTCCATTAATTCTAAAAGTAGCAAAAAGAAGCATTGAAAACAGCTGATGTACCAGGTTAAGATCACCAGGTCCAAACAACTTGTACCCAAAACTTTATAACCATAATTATGATTTCTGCTTAGTCTTAAAAAACAAACCACAAGTTCCAGGAAGCTGAAACCAAATTAATACTCTCCCTGGGACTTTCCAGTAATTTCCTAAATACCAGAAGGGGAAAAGATCTACAAGACGATAACAGCGACCCAAGCACTGGAAACTTTGCCATCTCAGACTCTGTGGCTGCAAAATACAGTAATTTTGGTCTCTTAAGAAGATAAAAGCTCCATTTTTGAAGCTTTTATTGTTGTAGTGGCATGTTCAAGGTTTCCTGCTGCAGATTTCCTGGTACTCAGTAGCAGAGAGCTGTAAAGTGTGGCCTGTCAGTCACCCAACCAGCTATATTCATAAAACCTCAGGAATTGACCCTTTGGAACCCTGAGCCTTCCACCAAATGCAGCTGAAAGTGGCTAATAACTTCAGCTCTCATGGGACTGTGAAACACACAATACAAAATTCACTTTGATTACACAACCAGAAATTCTTTAGAAAAGCAGACTAAAATGGGGGAAAAGGCTTGTTAGGCAGACAGGGGCAAGTGAAATCACAAAATAACCATTACAGGATTCAATTCAGACAGGACTGAAGGTTCCAGGATCCCAGCCCCTCTTGCCTGCTCATCAAAACCCATCAGCTTTGATCAAGCTTTGTCAAAGTCTGAGACCACTGACGTATTATAACAGATAAAAAGTTCTTGGCTTGGTGTCATGTGTCATTCTAATTAGAAAATGAACCACATAAAATGAAGATAGCACTTAACAAATAGATTAAGATAGTTAATCTAATAAAATTATAAACAGAAAATTGTTTGCCAAATGCCTATTCAGTCATAGTCTGAACAATCAGTTTGTAGCCTGAGCAACTTAGCTAAGTTGGTCAGAGCAGGGTGCTAATAAATGCCAAGGTTGTGGGTCCAACCCCTGTTTAGGCCATTCATTTAAGAGTGGGACTCAATGATCCACATGGATCCCTTCCAACTCAGAATATTCTGTAACTAATTTGGTAATCAGCAAGACCAAAGCACTAATTTTTCCTAATAAAATTTACAAATGACAAATGGTGCAAAACAATATACAGTGCAGATGACAGACTGCATGTGACTGGAGTTACTTAATAAGATTAGTTACAAAATCAAGCAATAAGAACTACACTCAGAGCAGACGTGGTAATCAATGTTAGATAATGAGCAAAGTTCATCCTTAAGAGCATGGGAAGCACCAACTTCAAAAAAAACCCCAGTGGTTTAGCAGAGCACTGGCTGAATGTTGGTGTGATTCGGCAGCTAACACGGATTTCCAAGTGTTTGTGCCTAGAAAAAACTGCATAATAAAGAGCAGGACTAGAAAAAAAACATTTATACCTTCCCTTCAGTGCCCTGCATCAGAACTTAGGGACAGCAGTCTAAATAATTTTAAAGGAGATCTTGTGCATGATGTTCATTGTTCTGCACAAGAGTGACCAGAAACAACTTAAGGAATAAACATACATACTCTATCTTCATGATGAGGTTTGTGTACTGAGGGCTTTTCAAAGAACAGGTTATGTGGCAAACCCCTGTGTGCACACACACAGACAGACACCTACAACACCTGTGTCCAATGTCTGTGTCCAGGTGCTCCAATTGTAGCTTCTTGGAACTACTGTCACAGCAATATCTACATTTGCCTAACAAAGTTAGGAACAGGTAAATGGAACCCAGAAATGTTTCATCTGAAGTTATGGCAAGACCAAGGGAGAATTAATACAACTCTTTAAGACACACTCAATCCCCCTCCACCACCTTAACATGAGAAAGCTTCAGGTTTCGTGTGAGTGGTTTCAGTACTTACAGACGTGTGTGATCTGCACTGGGATCTGCAGAGCTGCCATGGGGCTCGGGGCACTGCCCGTGCTCTCCTCCAAGCGAGCCACCCGGATCTGCACGTGCTGCACCCCCGAGCTGGAGTTAGTGTTTGCCAATCCACTGCCACATTTGTTGTCTGGAAGCTGGTGCCCTGGATTGTTTTTTTGGTTCTCGTGGAGCTGTTTAAGACCCTTTATCAGCACTGAGAGAAAAAACACTCATGCTAAAGCAGGCTGAAGTAGCAGATTTGAAATGCTGCAATTGGTGATTTACCCAAGATGAAAAGAGCAAACAAAATCCTACAGAATCTGGAACTTAAGCAACCTCCAGAGATAAAGAAACTAGAAATTTAGCACATACATAGACCATTTATAGTCAACTACTGCAGTGAACTAGATTTCCCCATGGAACCCAGGCATTTCATGATGCTTGGGGGGAAAAAAGAACATACAGCCCACACAATTTTGGAACTCTCTCCAATGATGCATGATATATGCCCAAGCTACAATCAAGTGCCAGTATCACTACTTGTGATACGCTGCTATGAAAAGTAAATCCTCCAATCTTCTACAACACTGAAGCAGATTTGTTCAAGAGCTGGACAGAAATGTCACTGAAAACAGGGAGCAAGAGAGAATGAATCCCACAGTGGTCATACTACAATTCTTCACCTGTGCATGAAGAGGCCCATTGCTCCAACAGAACTACCCACCCTTCTCCTCTATAATTGCTTTGGCCCTGCTGAGGGAGCAGCTGACGTAACAGCAGGTTACAAAACCGGAGGCCTCAGCTTTTCTAGCATTCATTACAGCAAACTCCCTAAACATCTCTCCTTTGTCAGGGAAAAGAGAGCAGAGCCTGTTGATTCAGTGCTGCATTTATATTATGAATTATTTGATGCAACAGCTGCCTATTAATGTGTGGTAACAGAGGCTCTCCTCCCAGCTGCAGCCTCCAGGCAGGACTAATATATAACCACACTGTCAACCACAGCACAAGTGTGCATTAAATTACATCTTTCATTAATTATGACATGACTAATCTCTCTGATTTTTTTTCCTCTCCCAAAGTCAGACAAAGGGAGGTCTGAAGGTCACAGACACCCCTTTGGCTTAGGCACTACATTTCTCCAAGCCAGAATGGGAAAATGGTATGAGATGTATTTGGGGAAGACTGATACTCCTGACTCCTCTCCTCCTCCTCACTGCAGCTAGTAGTAGATCTACCTTCTGTCTACAACTAAGGCTCAGCACCTGACAGAGATTACATTTTAACATCGTAAAGGTAACACATCTAACCTGAGGCCACAGTTAGGCTGCAGATACATATCCTCTTCCACGTGAAGAGGTCACTGCCCTCCATACCAAAGATCAGCATCATCTGAGATCTGCCAGCTGAGCTGCTTATACACATGCTCTCACTTTAGCCAAAGTAGAAGGGATGGTAAAATCTGTCTAGCTGTACACTTCAGCTTGGCTTGTTTGACTGAAACATTTAACGATTGCTTGTAGGAGCAAT
Organism: Falcunculus frontatus; assembly: GCA_013398115.1. NCBI lineage: Eukaryota > Metazoa > Chordata > Aves > Passeriformes > Falcunculus > Falcunculus frontatus. The sequence continues at coordinate 461,586 of VZRV01002750.1, read as the reverse complement.
TCAGCCAGCAGATCCGAGGGACCAGTAACTTCCAGCAAAGGAGCAATGTGCTCTTTGGCCAGCAATGCTGTAAGCAGACAACAAAATGCAGCCTTATTTCTTTGACATATGTGAAAGGGGCTTTCAGAAGAGAAGTGTCCAAGTAGTACATTACCAGGGAATGAAACATCTTTGTGGTTTGCAATCTGTCTTTTAATGGTCCACCATTTACTCCGAAGCCACTGTGGGGAGCGGACACTACTCCATCCTTCAGCCAGTAAATCCCAATTGATGTCATTTTCATCAGAAACTTCAAGTTCCGCTATCCTGGCAGGATACAGAAAATATTGACCTGTTAGAAACTGCCCCCCAGACCAGCAGGGGTGTTGCACATGTCCGGCCGTGTCACACGTAACAGCGCAGAATGACATGCTAGTGACCAGCCCACCAGAGCTCGGGAATCGACACAGGCTTCCAAGGCTCCACGCTGCCAGAGGTCAAGCAGAATCATAAACAATAGAAGATGGACTAGACCTGTTAGATGACCCAGTCCATCTCCTTGCCATGCACGATTATTCTCCTTATTTACTTATACATTAGGATTTATATTGGATTATCGTGAAGCATTCCAAGTGGTGGTACTTGCATCTTTTCTTTTTGAAAAAACATTCCCCAAACACATCTCCAAGGCAGGAAATACTTCCTGAGATTCACTCTGAACTTTCACTTAATTAATTTCATGTTATAATATTTACTTGTTTTCTTCTAAGTAACAACCATCCGTCCTTAACACAGATTTTTGCCTTCTCTCAGATGCTTCTTAGCCAAAGTAGATGAAGTTAACTACAGCATTGAACACTTTCTCATAAATCAATCCCACCAGGCTCTCCAGATAAGGGACAGTCTTCTCTACCAGAATCTGTTTGAAATCACTAAAAAATCTCTGAATTGCCCTTATCTGTACATGGAGTATATGAAAGAGAGGTGAATAGTGATGGAAAAATATTTTTGTGGAAGTTAAGAAAAGTCCTCTTCACAAAGAAAGCAAGAGCACTCTTGCTAGCTAAAGAAAGAAAAAAAGTAAAAATGAAAAAAACTACCAAAACCAACCCTACAGAATGAGTAAATGATATCTGGACAGACCACACCAGACATACCAAGAAATATACCCAGCACATTCTGAAATGTGGAATCAGGCTCCTCATTTTGAGTTCATGTCAAACAGTAAATTTATTAATACTACTTTTTAAGTAATCCCTGGATGTCTTGGCTTTTTATTCCCACCCAACCATAAAAATCCACTGGCTAAAAAGCCTGAGTTAAAGGCATTCAAAATGGGAGGACTGGAGAAAGCAAAAGATTTCCAAAGTCACTACCAGGTTGCCAGTTCAAATGTAGTCAGAGATGCTGATATCCAATCAGTGTTTGGTGGCCTACATGAAATTAATTTGCAGTCTCAGTTTAGCTCTTTGTAGACAAGACGTCCACATCACAGAAACCACCACCACACTTGACCCTTGTTGGTCATCTCAGCAGAGAGGCCAAGGACTGAACGGGCAGGGAGACTGAGCTACCCTCCAGTTAAGGGTTAAAGCGCATCGGTGGGGCAACGTGTGGGAAGCTTGCACGGTTTGCTGCCTGTGCTGTACCTTTTCTGTGGAATAAAGAAGACTTCAGTCTCCAGGGTTTTCAATCTGACACCTTTCACGAACACTAACATTCACTAAAAAAACAAAAAACAAAAAATACGTTCAATAATAAATCTCTGAGAACTGTAAACACAGCAGTGATTTTTGGAAGGTTCTAGAATTTTCAGTGTCTAGGAAATCAGCAAAATGGACCCCAATGGAATCCTGCTAGCAACACATATTACAAACCTTCAAAAGTAACTAAAATAACGAACCTTAAGATCAGATTTATTTCATCCTCCTTGGTCCACTCGGTGCCCCCACTCTGTTTCCAGTTGAGATAGTTGAGCCATTTAGAGCGGCACTGCTTCTCCGAGCGCGTCCCGACCCGTTCAGCCACAGCAGCCCACGACACACCCTGTGTGACAATGTCACCTGGCTCTGTGCTTGTCAGCTCGTGCACTACTTCTGCCAGCCTTTTTTCTTCTTTCTCTGTCCACTTTCCTGAAAGAGAGAGAAGCCCTCCAGATTAACCAGCAGCAGATACCCCCTGTTCTGATCAGTAACAAGACAGCAGACATTTAACTTCCAACACCTTACTCCAGATGCAAATACTGACTTGTGAAGAATTACTTAATTACTAACAATTTATATTATATCCATTCTTGATTAACAAATCAAAAATTCCATTGTTCTGCTGCCAAATTTCTCTTTTTTCTCTTCCTCTCACAGATTAATGAGGCCACACAGAACTTGTCCAAACAGTGACCAAAGCAAACTGATCCAAGCTATCTGAACTGTATTAGCTGGAGTGAATTAACCATGCAACAATTTAGTGGACATTAATCACATGAGGTCTGCCTAAATTTTCCTTTATATTTTAATATATACATTAAAAAATAAACAATATTTTACGCCTGAAGTGCATCTGTCTCTCTCGTGACACCAAATATACAGTGTAAGTTTATAACCATTAAACACAAGGGACAGAATTTTAAACAGAATATCCGTTTCTGACACCAGCATTTACCTCACCTGTGTTGCAAGTATCCTTCATCAGTCTACATCGATCCTTTACAGATGAAGCACTTCTCCCCAGGGCAGCTCCTATTGTGGCCCAATCATTACCGTGCTTTACTCTCAGCCTAAAGAGAAATGTGCTCATTAGCACTATATCCAGTTAGGAAATTACCAAAAAGTCACATATTGTCTAATAAGCCTGCAGTTTACAGGCTTAAAGATAGAATGGGGAATCACTTTGCTACTTCACTGTTAATATTTTCTGCTATTTTTCCTATGTGTTTCTAGAAGCCTTTTGGGCCAGCTAAGCCACAAGATACTTATAAAATGCTTAATATCTGTCTTGCAAGAACATTGTGAGGCTTAATGAATGTGCTAAGCACAGTATGAATGTTTAGATAAACAGTCAACTTCCATTCTATACAGGTTCCTCAATGATTTTCAGGTGGTGTAGAGAGCACTTTGAGAAATTTAAATAATGCCTGATGAAAACCCAGGCATCCTACAATTTAAATTAAGCAAAACACTGCATAATCATGTTCATCATTTTAACAATCATTTTCCTCCTTCACATGACAGCAGGTTGCTTAAAATGTTGATCCATGACTCGTTCTGACACATCTGGAACCACAGGCACCTGGTGAGTGACACAAAGCAGCTCAATTGATCCAAACAGATCCATCAATGCAATGCAATATACCCCCCTTCCTTCCTTCAGTCCAACAGTTTCTTCCAACTGCTGAACCCTGGAAATGTGCAGGAGGGGATAAAGCCTGCAGCCCCATCTTCTTGATCTATCAAGTTCTTACTCAAAATTATGCTTTTTGAGCTGTACTGATAATTTATGTATCTGTAATACTTCCTAGGGGAGATCCTACTCGTCCTGCCACTTCCATTAGGAATAACCTTTGTTCAGATTTCCTAAAGAAATGGCATTTCTGTTTCTCATAACCACAAATATTGACTGTGCTTGTAAAAATCTGAAACATTCCTAGTTACAACAGAAGCCTGGCTTTAGAACTTTGTTGCATATTGTTAGGTCCTGAACACATATTAGAAAACAATTCTAGAAGAATACAAATGTAGTTTCATTTTTCTTTAGATAGTAACCACTATTTTTGGGTAGTGTTGGAGCAGTCAAATTTACTTGTAACTCTTCAGCGATTTCATGTAAGGAAATCTTTAAAAATTAATCAGGCTACTAAATATAAACAAGAAAGAGTGACCTTGTTCATAAGATGACTTACTCTTTAAGCTTTTCAATTTCCTCAGGAGTATACCTAAGTAACAGGTAAATAAAAAGACATTATTTTAAACAGAAAGCATACAGCATAAATATTTTTATTTTACTAACCACACAGCACACGTTTACAACAAGAGATTAAAGAATTTCAGCTGTAAGAAATAATCTGACTGAGTATTTTGGAAGAATGTGAGAAACAAATGCCATTTTCCACATTAGCGCATCTCTAAGGTTAACTGGTATAACATCCCTTTCATTCGTCAGAAGAATTCCTCATTCTCCATGATCTTACTCTTATGAATAAAATTAGAATTTTCTGCATTAGTCTTTCAAATAAACATCTACTTCTTCCTTACTGTCCCAGTTCACCATCACCATAAAGGTGACTTTCCATCAAAAAAGCAAATAAGCATTGAGAAGGTATTTTTAATTTTCAACTACCTTCAAAAATTAAAACATAACATCCTTTCTGAATGGCACCAGACCACTGCTTTAAAGAAAGGTAAGCAAGGGCATAAAGGGTGAAGATCAGTTACTTTCAAGCCATAGCTCTAGAAAAAGTTACATCTTAGCAGATCCAAGCTTGTATCCAAGTCTTCTCATCAGATCAGAATCTGTTATTCACCTTTGTTTTCGGTTTTTTTGCTTGTTTGTCTGTTTTTTAAAGCTGTCATTGAATACCATCAATTGAACACAACTATTGTCAAGGCTGATCTATCAGAACTGAGCAGAGGTGACATATCAGGAAGATCTAGGTCTGTTTGGCTAAGACTTTCTCTCAACTAGAACATGTCAAACATAAGTACATGACCCTACTCATACCAATAAAACCATGCAGCATTAGAGGGTTTCATACTTTCCAACATGGTTTCTGTCATCATACATGCGAAGAACTCTTCTATAGACAGCAAAGAGAGGCCGATTCAGACCCCAAGCTATTGTCCTGTAGAAATCTTTTCTTTCATCTTTTGACATTTCAAATATAATTTCAGTGGCATCTTTTATTCCACGGGCCTAGAACAAAGCATTTAAAAAAAACAAAAACAAAAACAAAAACCACAAACAAAACACCTTAGATAAAGCCTCCTAGGAATCAAGAAGTAGAACACAAGAACTGAAGCCATTATGCAACTTTCTGTGTATCACAAATACCACAGTCTGAAAGTAAAACTGAGTATTTATGGATTAGCTCCCTCAAATACAAATCCTTGAAGAGTAGGTTTTGTTGTTTTGGTTTTTTTACGCTGGAGTCCAGAGAGACACAGAAGCTCTAACTCCTATCCACATTTAAGAAAAAAAAAATCTGTCCAATGTATATTTTAAGATCAAAAATTGAACCATCATATAGAACATCATGGAAAATGTACTGTGGTGGAATTAGCCTGGGACCATACAAGAAAAGGTTGTCAAACAGTGCTATACGAATTTATTACATAATTTTAGATATTCCTTATGCAAAAGCAAGTTCTTTCAATTAAACTACTTTTTTTGTTCTGATGGAAACTCAAAATAAATTCAATACAAAAACATTGCAATGAAGTATAACAGTAAAGCTTAAGCTTAACTTCAGCTTAAACTAAGAATCACTATATTTCAATTATTCAAAGCAGTACAAGAAAACAGATAAACGGGAAAAGAATGAATCAAATGATTTACCAGCAACTCCGAAGTTATTTAGCTAGCTTAAAAAAGCTTCACTAGATTTATAACATAGTATTACCCATTAATGATTTTGTGGCAGAAACTCTAATATGTGTGTGGGCAGACACACTCTACAACTAATACTGCAGATTTTTATTCCAATGAACACTAAATTCAGGGCTTTTTTTAAAACCACAAGTGAAGGATGGTGAAACTGTAATATCCAGGCTATATATTCTCAGTTGTTAGAGCTCCAGCTCAAATATTCTCAGCTGCAAACCTACCATAAATATGACTTATGGGCAATTATCACTGTTAGTGTGTTCACCACATGCCCACTTGCACCGAACTCTGACCCCAGTAATTTAAGGGGAAGAAAGCAGACACAGGCATCCTGCTAGTGAAGTACACAATCATAGACCTGGCACCAAAGAAGGCTGGAAGTTGTATTCAGTGCTCACTAAGGAGAATTATTTCTACTACTAGTGCAATTTTTTTCCACCATCTTCAACGAAGGTTTTATGAGTCCTCAATGTATAATCAGAGAAAGAAATTTAACCATGTAAAATGTCATGTCAGGATGCTCAAAATGGGCTGTATTCAGTACAAAATTAAAAGCAATGTTACATTTAGTAGTACTTAAATCCTGTCTATGAATAAAAATTTTTATGTATGTCAAATGGGTAATGACCATTTTTACAACAAACCAATCTGAAACACTTATTGTACATTCTGCGAAGTACTAAAGAAAGTTGGTTTCTAGCAAGAACTGCATCACCACACCAACAAGAAGAGAACATACTCTAAACATACCTTTAAATAACGCTCAATGTTACTCATCAAAATGTCAATTTCTTCCTTTGACCACATCCCTTGCTTCCACTTATGGCCTGAAAATAGAAATGACAAACTAATTACTGAAGTGAAGGCCAGAAAAACAGCAAGAACAGAAGTATCTGAAAACATGACCCATACTGCAATTAACAAAGAAAAGAGCAATTTTAGCTACTAAAAATATAACTAGAATTAATTTTAAACAGATGTTATTTCATAACTGACAGCAACCATCAACTAATATTTAAATAATGTGAGTCAGACCCTGCTTCAAAAACATCCCATTTTTAAAAACAGAACATGAACTCCTCTGTGCGCTGTCAATTCACATTTTCAGAGTTTCTCTTCAGCTGCAACTAGAAAATTTCTGACTTTAAACTGACAGCTGAAATTCCCATGCACTCAAAATGATTCTAGAAGCTGGAATATAAAATGTGACTCAGAATATTACCTGAGCAATTGGCAACAACATGCAGTTTTCTTGCATGCCTTAACACTCCTGAACATGTGAGTAGTGCCACCTACTGTGAGTGCTTTTCATAGACGCAAATGCTCCACTCAGTCGTTTTGACAAGCTGGTCCCCATCTCTCTTTTTTTTTTGCACTGGGAGTAATTCTCAGAGGTCACAGTCAAGATAAAAAACCTGTGGCAAGTCTTTCACTTCCCAAATAAAAGTGGCAAACCAATAGAAACAAACGATAATGTTTCCTCTCTGTCTATGCCCTTAGAAACTACAATGCCAGCTAAGCTTTAAAAGCAAACCCAACCAACTTTATTCAGAGGGAAAATTTCAAACCTGAAGTCTATCAATAAAACATTAAAACATTCCTCCTCTAAATGATCCTTTTTTCCCCTTACGGTCATCCCATACTTTTAATTTAGCTTATGCTGGTGTGACCCAGTTTACATACTGGTGTGTGCTGGCTACCTGCCCACCTCTGCTCAGGAAAATCAGGGTACTTCCTTCTCAGCCTGCTAATTACCAGAGCTGAGAGACAGAACATACCAAAGAGGCTGTTTACTCAAATCCAATTATAATGAAAAGCACAGGCATTATTACTAATTCCACTGGAACTGGTGAGAGAGTATTCTCTCCCTGTGCCCCATGGCTTCAATCTCTTCTTCCGCAGCTACAGAGACAGAAAAATAATGTATTACTGTAACTGTGATTCACACCTCTGTCCAAGCCTCTGAACTGACTTAATGGGACACTGCTACTCTTTACATGGAATAACCTTTAATACTAAACTATTTTAGGAAAGGACATTTATTCTGCATTTCACGTGTTTGCATATTCATAGTCAAGGTTATTGTAACCTGCCCACAGGTCTGGGAAGAAAGCATTATCAGGTGGAGACCGCTGTAAAATGACGAGCTCAGGCAACACATGCCAAACTCTGAGCGACTGTAAAAGACATATACTGGCATTCCTCCACTGCTGATCTCCTGACAAACCACAGAATTTACAAGAAAAGTTCAGCCAGTAGAGATTCTCAAATATTTTTCTTGGCATATTTTACTAGAAATGTCTTCCTCAAGTTATTAATCTCTTAACTGGAATCACCAGATTTAGTGCCCTCCTCTGACTGGCTGACAATGCTGTCTCTCTTCCTAAAGGTTTCTAAGAAAAAGGGAGTTCGACTGTAAAGACTGAAAAAAGAATCATTTTTCCTCTAGAAAGTAAAAGTTGAAGTAAGGAAAACAGTAGAGAGGCTGAGGAAACTGGAGAGACAACACATCTTCATTTGACACTAAGTTGTTTCTCTAGGTTTAGAAAGGCACTTCCCCTGCGGGGAGGAAAGAAAAAAACAAAAGCTCCTAAGTTTAGCAACTACTACATGATTTCACAGATAAATTTGGAGAGGGAGGAATGCCCAGTGGGGTGGAAGTTTCAGGAGTAGCAGAGATTATTTCATTAGATCCTGGTCTGCAGGAGCCCTTTTCTTCTGAAGCAACTCCATTAACCTAATCATGGATTGGTTTTTCTCCTGGTTGTCCTCCCCTCTGCTGCAGCTTCCCACCCCTGACCAGGCAAACACAACTCTCTGCCCCAGCTGGGCAGACACAAAGCACCCAGAGCCCTTCCCTACTGTGGCCACTACTGTCACCACTGCAGGCACGGTCCACCTTCAAAAAGCCAGACCAGAGATTACTTTATGCAACTTGCAAAATGTTCAGAGACATTTGGAATAGTTTGCCTTTTTAAGTCATGGGAGAACTGCATTTGAAATACCCCACCTTTATTGGTTAGAGAATCCTTATCCTCTTTGGTTGTGAACCAGGCTTGACTAACAGCTGATACTTCTTCATTGCCCATTGGGGAGATTTCATCCAGCTGTTCATTCTGAAGAATCTTGAAAAGACCAATATTAAATTATCCAGTCAGACATTCAGTTGTTTATATCACTTTGCAAGTAACATGGAGACATAGTTTAAAGGGAAATGAGATCAGCACATCTCATCACCTTGCTGACTGTTCACAAGTGCCATGTTTTAGATATAGCATTGAAAATACATTCACCATTCTTAAAAAAACTGAGTAAGATTTAGCATCTTAATATACAGATGTTGTGAGAATTAACTAAGTAACTTTCTTCATCCTGTTTACTGTTCAATGTAGAGTAAATAAGAAGAGTCTCTCTGGCTGTGGCGGAAACAGGATGATGTCCAGCATCTCCAATCTAGAACTTTTAAACAAGATATACCCACAATGAAAACAGCATGTAACTCTCAGGACTGGTGACAAGACAAAGACTACTTAAGCTTGTCATAAAACTGAACTTATAATCAAAGAATGAAACAAGTAACAGATAAACTTGTCTTCTATGTTGATCACAACAGAGCACGTAATTACCAGTGGAGGGTTACCTCTATTACTCCTTACTGTATTGATCTTTGGGCAGCAACTACAATAATGTAGTAGACTACAAATAACCTCTCTCATACATAAAATGATTCAATTGCCCTTTTACAGAACAGCATTTTTACAAACAAGATCCATGCTCACATACATTCATTTCAAAGAGTCTTATTCATTTAGTAAGCATTTCTGATACCTGTTGCCTTTTTAATTTCAATTTAAATAACAGCATACATCAAATAGGTAATTTTGAAGTTTTACTGTACCTGAATCTGGGTAACAGTTCCTTCATTAATCTCATCTTCAGCTACCTCAGTGGTAGCAGTCATGGTCACCTCAAAGCTTTGATCATTTTCTGAAACTTTAGAATGGGTAAGTTAGTTGCATACGTTACTCCTGAAGCATTTTTTACACAAGCCGCAAGTTTTATAAACTGATACCTGTGAACTGAAAATTCTGAAGAGCCTTATTTGGTATTTATTTGTTGACACAGTAAATTCACTAAAATTATTATCAGCTGCTTCTCTTCATAAAATTTAAATATGGGTTTTGAAACCTTAAGTTTTACACCTGACTACAACTAAGATCTAATGTGAAACATAAACAAAATATGTTTGATGCAAACATTTGAAACTGTATTAATACTTCCTTTCCAGCCCTCCAGTATTTTCCAGTTATTAAAGGACAACATTCAAATCTTCTGGCTGCATGCTTTTTCCCCAGCCCTCCTTCAACAAGATAATGCCTTTACTTCTACAAATAAACAGCCACTCTAGATATTACAAAATGGTATTTTAACTAGATCTGGTTTTGTCTCCCTTTGAGAGATTATATTAAACTGTCTAATATTCAATCAACTTCCTTAACATTAATTCAGTATTCATCCTTTTTTACATCAATCTCTTTTACATACACCTCAATATTACAAAACACTGAAATGCTAACTATACTGTCTCATCATTAAAAAAACTTAATCTCTTAGCAGGTGGAGAGCACCTAGTTTGCTGTTCATTTACTTATCCTTCAATTTATCCAATGCACCCGTGCGTGCAGGTCTCTTACTACTTTAAGGCAGGTAAAATTTATTTTTATTTTGCCAGTACTGTATAAACAGCAACTGCTGCAAAACTATCCAAGGGTGAGAGAAAATATAGATACCCAAGTACATTACAAAAATTTAGAAGAAAAAAACCCATGCAAATACTCTGATGTGATTCAAAGAGTCCACTTTTAACCTTTACCAACAGATATTTTTGCTACAGGAGTACATAAGCTTAAAAGAACTTACTTGGAACTGCAACAACGGAAATGCATGGAGTAGAATCATCAAGGCTTTGATCATCCTCTGATAAGCAAAGCCTCTTGTGTGGAGGTTCAGAGCTGTCTTCAGAGTCTACTTCATCAGCTTCTAACAACGAAAACATACCCAGGTTACTTCCTACAAGTTAAGTGGAGCCTTGGACAGAGTTCTCCTAACAAAGTGGGCCAAACCAAATGTGACAGGCTGGTTCAGTGCTTTGCTGCTGCCCAGGAACTTGGTCTAAGTTATGGGCAACAACAGTTCACCTCTTTCTTCAACATGCACATTCTTTGAGAATTCCATCCACAGTCTGTCAAACACACACCAGTCTACAGAAAATTCGGTACGTGCTTGGTTCTAAGAATCCATTTCAACTGAAATAAATCACAGCAGCTGTATCTTTGTTGGGCACACACAGGCAGTTTTGGGATTTATACCTAATTCAACACTTTATCATTCTTTAAACCAAAGCAGAACAATTCTTGCACAGTAAGCTGAACCTGAGTAGCTCACAGAATTTGTGGGCAGGGATATATGGTGGTCAGATCAGTCAAAACAAGGAAGAAAAAAAAATACTATGCAATGCGGTTCTATACCATTTTGAGGGCAATGAAGAATTAGGTTCCCTTCAGTGTCCTGAGTCAAAGTCACAGAGTTCACGGTTTCTACTGTCACTGTGTCAGACTCTTCTTCAACTGTGCTCATACTCAAACCTGAAAGAGCAACATACAGATTACATTTCTGCAGTTGGACTCCACTTGGACCATAATGCTGCCTCCATACCCCAAACAACCAGCACAAACTCCCACAAGGAATGAGCCTGCTCTTTCACATGAAAAATCCACAATTTCAGACATTCACCTACCTTTACTTTCCTGCACACGTACGTACTGCGCAGGGTAAAATCAGATAGCTTTAAAGTAACTTTTCCAGTTAAAAACAGTACCTAAACTCCCTGTTCAGGAGGATTTGCAATCTGCTGATTTCTTTTTTTTCAAAGACAAGCCTAGGCTATTACTTTTTCAGCATTTCTAAATTCTTCACATCTCATGATTTTTGTCCGATATTCGTTCTACAGTTAATTTAATAATTCTGCTATTATAGAACTGAAAGCTACTCAGGACTGATAAATATTTTTCTAGTGTCCTATTAGTCACAGCTGCCCTATTTATAGACCGCCAAGTTGCAAAGTTTTATTCTCCTTCCATGCATATAACTAAATGTGAAACTTGCACTTTTTCTTTAGCATTTAAACAATAGCAACAGAAAAATTAGTTGCAAGCAATCACCAGTACAAAAAGCTACTGAGAGAATAACTAATCCAGGATAAGCCATATACATTGAAGTCACAGAATTAGGGCAATATGAAGTGTCTCTGATAATTTCATTTCCACCATAAAAGTATCGCAATGAAACACAAAGTTTATAAGAAATTCTATGTAAACCACTAGCACTAATTCTGAAATAAAACAAAGCAAAACCCCACAACAAATTTTACCCAAATACTAAGAGATGTAACCTTTGTAGCTGCAGAAGATGAATGAAATCACACCTAAAATATCCAGAACCTTTGCAAAGATTTCATCAGTTTTAAGCCCAGTTTTGTTGACTTTGGCAGAGATTCGTAAAAAGAAAATACAATCTATTTCTCCTTTAACTGCTCAGTCCTTTTTCTGTGTTTACTCATATGTCAACAACAACAAAAAATTACCTTTTTTTTGAAGCCAAAACATTGTTAAAAAATAACTGACTATAGCTTTAGAAAAAAGAAATCACAATCACATTACAAATTTTCCATGTACTAGGCAGGGATAGCCATATAGCCATATGGAAGTGGAATTTACAACCTGGATTTCAAATTCCCTGTATAATGTGAACATTATTGTGTCAGCAGGAAATTATTTAATTTTTAATCAGAAAACATGTTCTTTGGTATTGAAGATTCCCAAGAGAAGTGTTATCCTAGAAAGATAAAACTACTGCCAGTCCTTTTAAAAAATTACTTCTCACCTCTCGAGCTTGTTGAAGATTTGGCACATCTTTAAGCACATGTAGTGACTGATTCCTCAAATGAAGTGATATTACCCTTCTGAACATGTAAGAATTTCAGATACCACTGACATTTTACATCAGAGGGTTCTCAAACTTATTTTCACGTCTACCATCATCAACAGTTCCTTGCCACATGCAAGCGTAGGAGGGAGCAACTTCCTTGGGATTCATCTGCTGCTGAGTTTTACAGCCTGTGCTCTATCCTTCACTAGAAGCTGCTGTTTGCTGCAAGGAGGTAATACTGATTTTAGGAACCCAGTGGGGCATCCTTAATGCTAAAACATGAAGAAAGACATATGAAGCGTTATAGCTAAATTAGCAGACTGTAACTCTTCAACCCAGTTTTAAGTTATTAATTTAGCTTTTGGGGAGTGAGCAAACTGGGCCAAAACAATTCTCTTTTTCATGTTCATATGTACTTTCTGAGTAAGTTTTACTACAGGGACTGCTGTCATAAAAATACCTGAAGTTACAGGAAATGAGGTGGAGAATTCTTTAATTTTATGTCAACTAGTAATAACATTTATTTTTCTATAATCAGTTGAAAGCACCTGTTCTTCTTTTCACCACTTTAGAGGCCTGAAAGACATGAGATTTGTAAGATGCATTACAACAGTCAAGTATTTCACCTACAGCTATTCTGAAAGCAGTGGAAACTATAGCACCATCCACAGCAGAAGATAGAGCAGACCATTCCTTCTTTTTTATTGTTAGACTGATGAAAATTGAATACAAGCACAGCAAAGCCTTGTCGTTCTTTCAGCAGTTACTTAGGACTTGGTGAAAATCAATCTGTATATTTACAGGGTTTGGCTACCAAACAAAAAACACAGGGCAATTAATCCCTTTGCATTCTCTGCCTCGCTGCTTTGCCAAATTAGGGGGGAACAGGACACAGCATAAAAGGGATCCATACGTCCAAATACGGCATTCCCAGAGATGGGGAGGAAGCTACACCAGGATCAGTAGCTGCTACCCTGGCACTTCCATCCAGAGCTGTAACAGGACTAACCAGACAGTGGCTGAGGCAGCACAGCTCAGGGCACCACTGACTCTTCTGATCAAGTCCCACATCTGCAGCTGTCAGCTCAGGCTCCCATGTATTGCAGAGCACCTGATACTGGGCACTGCACTTTGTTCAAGGACCTGTGACTTCCCAAGAAACATTCCTCAATGTAATTCCTGAATTGAGCAGGATTTTATAACTCCTTGCCAATTTCCCAAAAACAGCTTATGCCAACTGTAAGTGCAGGCTCTCCAGGAAAAAAAAAAATCATGCTCTGTGTAAGATACTCGAGATTTAGCATATCTTTTCTCAGTAAAGGTAACAACCATGACCAAGCCTTGATAAAAACTTAGGAAGAGCCAAATCCTTGACTGGATTCCCATCAAATTTAATACATACGGCCTTGGACCACAATGGAAAACTGAGTGGAAAGAACATGAGGAATTAAGTCAAAGTCAAATGCATATTTTGGACATTACTTTTTATTCATTAGACCATACAAATACATGAAAACTGAAAGAAAAACCAACCAACCAAGTTCTTTCAAGATACATTTACCCCAGGACAAGGGCACCAACCCATGAATACATGATTGAGTGACCAAAATCAGGAGTAACTGCAGTGGTTCTTCGGAGTTAATAGGAAACAATCTCCCAGACTTTACAAATCTCTTTGTTTTACACTTAAATAAAGATGTAGCTACCAGGTTCTCTGAACATACATCAAATATGACACATGATGGGACCACCTGGAGTTCACAGTGAGCTGAGTGGCCAAAGCCTAGTGCTGCTGCCTGAGCCAATGTCCTTTGATGCCTGCTCCTAAACCTGGCTCCAGGGACACTGCCCTTGTTGGACGCCCTCAATCCATCACAGCACGGCAGCTGGAGCCGCGCTAAACAACGCCAGACCACAGCAGAGGCTTTGGGATGTGCCACGCAAATTCTGCTCATTACACACACCTGCACATCCACACATCTGCTCCTGCACATCTGCTCTTGCAGAAGTTAAATACAAAGTAAATGACAGCCAAGGTTTCTTAATGAAGGAGAATTAGGACCTGAGTAGCCTCATCACCTCCAAAATATCACCTTTCTTTCACAACTTCACTAAATGTGCTTTTGAAAATGCGAACAAGTTTTATTTTAAACGAAAGGCTTACTTGGATTTTAAATGAACAACCCAAGGTTTTTCTCTAATCCTTGATTCAGACACCTTCCTTACAGAGGTGCCAATCTATCACTAATATTTCACCATCTGAAGGAAGGTGTTATCTTTCAGGGAAAGAGAACACTGCTGGACAGACATGCACCAAAAGTATGGATGCCATAATCCATAATGAGATAGCACCTTAGAAATCACTGTCAATTCAACAGGCATTTTTCGCCTTGCTGGATTTCTGTGTGTATTTACCAAACCCAACATTTTTTAGAGCTAGCTGCATTAAAATTTCAAACAAGTTTCAACATGCAGTCAAAGAGGTGGGAAAATACTTTGTCTACAAGACTCATTTAATACAGAATTCCAATATAAGTTTTTCACTAAAGCCACATAATAGAGCCGTTCTTATTTATTTGGGAAGCATGCAGCAGAATTAGGCAGAAAAAAACCCCACAAAGTTTATTTTACACCAAGCTGAAAAAAAAAAAAATTAACATCCTAATACAGAATTCCTTTAATTCTAAATAACCCTCATCAGGCAGACGGGCTCAATTATTCTGTGGGCTGTAAAAATTAAGCACTTCTAAGAAATAGTATTTTTACTCTTGCAGACAGAATTTGGTCCTTGGCCCTAGTTATTACTGAATGTTATGTCTAGTCTTCAGTGGATTCTTGTAAATCTTTTAAAATGTCTACATTAAGTTGTATTAAAGGCTGTGTTTTCTGCATTGGGCAATAAGTATGTTTCACTAAATCCTGTAAAAAGCAAAAATTGAAGATTAAGGAAGGCTTCCAGTTATTGGGGTATTTAACTGGAACAATCACATGGAATGCATTGGGATTTTGAGGCATTTGTTCAAGAGTAGCACAAAGGAAAAAAAGTCATTACAGGACCTCATATTTTAGGAAGCCTGAATATTTAGTGTATTCCATACCAAGTCAGTACTTCCAATACATTATCAGGAGTTTTCATTATTCAACTAGTGCCAGGGCTGATATGCTAATATTCAACCCCCCCCCCCCCAACTTTACTCCAGACCAAATGGGTTCTGCTCAAATTTAAAATTCCACCATGCAGAAATTTTCTCTAACACCTGCCAACAGTGGATATGAAAAGGAACCAAACTAGACAGATACCAATCCCAAGGATTCAGGGACCTGAGTTTGGGGCATACAAGGATTTATTAATCTGTATCAGCATGAGATTACAGTCCATTAGGAACAGTTGCATCCTGCTCACCAGTGGTATTTAGAGAAGTGGGCCATCACTAAAACAGACTATATGGGAGACACAATGGGACAAAGTGTTCTCATTTGCATTGATCCAAATCTGGCAGAACTCCATGAGTTCTAGCCTGTCCAGTGAAAGTTTAATAAAAAGCACTGAGCATGCTTTAAATGTCACACGGGAAAAAACCAACACAAAACAAAATAAAACCTATACCTAGCTCTTTCAAAAGAAATAAACACAGAAATTTTCAAGTTTTCTTTTTCAGGAATTGGCTCTCGGGCACAAGGTTATGGCTATGCATAGAAATCTCAGTAAGTATCGTATCTACTAAATTTTTTTCCCTTCATGTAAATCCAGTTTCATGCTAAGCATTTCAGTAACTTCTTCACCTTTATAAAAAATGGGTAGAATTTTAGCATGCAGTAAGAAAATTATCCTAACTGTAAGACTGATAAGCAAAGAGAAGTCCCTCTTGCTTTCTGATGGACAGATGAGCACAGAAATGATGCTCACAAAAAAGGACCTATTAGAATACGCAAAATACAGTAGAGATCTTTGTCTCTTATACGGCCACTTTTTATAATTTTGTGTGGTTAAGACAAAAATCAGTATTTTTGGGTATTCTACCTAAAGAGTTTTAATTAATGTTCAATCTTTTCAGTAAGTCATAAAACATCACGAAGTTTTTTATTATTATAATCACGTGAAATGATGTAAATGAAAACCAGAATGAGATGTGTCCATCTCATCGAAGAACCTGCATCTCCTGGTTTTGCAAAGGAATTCTAACTATGCTGCCAAGAGGCCAACTTACATCTGTAGCCAGAGCGGCGCTGGCAAACAAAAAGCGTTTTCTAGATTACTTCAACTAACAATGGCCAGGTGGGGCTGAACGGTGTAACTCTTTGTGAATGAATACGTACAAATACTATCAGTCAGCTGAAGAAGTAGCTGGTACAAGTGTAATACACTTCACCACGCCCAAGGGCACAACCAAGGATACAGAGACCTCAAAAAGGGGAAAAAAAAAAAAAAGGGAAAAAATAGACTTTTCCGACCGGAATCCTTTATTTTGGCAAAATAGAGCATAGCTCTAGTGCACAAAATCCTGGTACCGCTCTAAGATGAAACCTTAGATGAAATCCTGGCAGAGCCGCACATTTCAGACTCCACTTGCCCTAAGCAACCTCAAATCACAACTCTCGCTGGGAAGAAAAAGAGATTATGAAACAAAACAGATAAAACCCACAAGCTCACGATACCCCGAGAGCAGACCCAGCGAGAGGGAATCGAGAAATTCAAAAGCGATCGTGCAGGTGGCCTCTTATTACAGACATCCAGGTATGGGGGAGGGAGTTAAAACCAGGAACAACAACAGCAATTAAAAAAAATAATATAACTTAATATGCAAAACAAACGCGTTGGCCGGCCTCCCCTTGCCCTGCCCTCCCAAGGGAGCCGGGGTTCGGTAATTTCCAGGGCCGGTCCGTCCGTCCGCTTCCCAATTTCCCTATGCGCAGCGCTCCCGACGCCCGGCAGCTCCCCGGGAAGGCGGCAGCCGCGGCCCAGGGCTCTCCCAGGGGAGCAGCCGACGGGAGGCAGCGGCCCTGGCCCTGCCCCGGCACTGCCCCCGGGGCGGCGGCTCCGGGCCCGCCTCAGCCGCCGCTGCCCCGCGNAGCGGGGCCCGGAGTGCTGGCGGCGCCACAAAGCGCACGGAGCGGGGCCCGGAGTGCTGGCGGCGCCACAAAGCGCACGGAGCGGGGCCCGGAGTGCTGGCGGCGCCACAAAGCGCACGGAGCGGGGCCCGGAGTGCTGGCGGCGCCACAAAGCGCACGGAGCGGGGCCCGGAGTGCTGGCGGCGCCACAAAGCGCACGGAGCGGGGCCCGGAGTGCTGGCGGCGCCACAAAGCGCACGGAGCGGGGCCCGGAGTGCTGGCGGCGCCACAAAGCGCACGGAGCGGGGCCCGGAGTGCTGGCGGCGCCACAAAGCGCACGGAGCGGGGCCCGGAGTGCTGGCGGCGCCACAAAGCGCACGGAGCGGGGCCCGGAGTGCTGGCGGCGCCACAAAGCGCACGGAGCGGGGCCCGGAGTGCTGGCGGCGCCACAAAGCGCACGGAGCGGGGCCCGGAGTGCTGGCGGCGCCACAAAGCGCACGGCGCCTTCCCCGCCTCGCTCAGGGGCCCCGGGAGACAGAGCCCCTGAACATCCACACGGCCTTCGCCCCAGAATCACGGGCTCAATTAGGTTGGGAAAGACCTCTGAGACCATCGAGTCCAACCTACGACCGAATATCACCCTGTCAACCAGACCATGATATTGAGTGCCACATCCAGGCTTTCCTTAAATACCCCCAGCAATGGGGACTTCACCACCTCCCTGGGCAGCCCATTCCAATGTCTAATCTGTGGATGCCAATCGATGTCTAATCAATGGCCACACAGATGATGAGGGCTCTGGAGCATCTCTCCTATGAGGAAAGACTGGGGGAGCTGGGTTTTTTTAATCTGGAGAAGACTGGAAAGGAAACTCAGTGCGTATGAGTATCTCAAAGGCGGGTGCCAAGAGGATGGTGCCAGACATTTTTTGGTGGTGCCCAGCAGCAGGATGAGGAGCAGTGGCCATAAACTAAAACAGAAAGTTTCACCTCAGCATGAGGAAGAACTTCTTTACATTGAGTGTGGCAGAGCACTGGACCGGGCTGCCAAGGGAAGTAGTGGAATCTCCCTCTCTGGAGACACTCCAAACCCACCTGGATGCATTCCTGTGTAACCTGCCCTGGGTGACCCTGCCTTGGCGGGGGGGTTGGACTGGATGATCTCCAGAGGTCCCTTCCAATCCTAACCATTCTGTGATTCTGTGATCACTTTTCATTTCCCTTCTGCCCAACAACCTCACAAAACCAAGGCGTATTATCAAAAATGATCCATAAAGCCAAGCATAAACAAGCATATAGTGGTGCCCAGCTTGTGGTGCTTGCTGCCTTGTGGAATGGCTGCCTATGGGTGCCACGATCCTTGGCAAAAGGGTTGAGCCCCCCTCACAGACAAACTAGGTACATAAGGGCAGGAGGGTGTGTGGCATTCCTGGCCTGCAATTTTTTGTCTAAAAACCTCATTGCACTTCTGCCACAAAGCCCCTTTTTGGCCACTTCCCTTATGTGTGACCTCCAGCTGTGTCCTCCCCAAACCTTGGGAGCTTTAAAGTGTCCTCATGGGAAGACAGGGCAGTTTAGGGAGGAGACATTGCACATAAAATCGTGGTGGTGAAAGAATGGAGATGAAACGCATAGCTGGGACAAGAAGGTAGCTGGTATAAAGAACTGAAAGCAGGATTTATAGGATCTGTTTTCTTTAAAGCACAAATTAACTCTGGTCTCTCTGTACTTGGTATTTCTGGACATCAAACCTCAGGAATGCCAAGTTCCATACCCAGTAGTTGACTTCCAGGGAAAAGTTTTAAGTGCCTGGTACCCTTAAGGCGTTAAGTGGCCGAAGTCGTGATACAGTTTGCTATTCTAGGGTTGCATACAGCTGTTGGACTCATCAGCCATGATCTCTTGCAGCTTCTGGGTCTTTTCCCCCTCAGTTTTTGCACCAAATGAAGCATGGACACTATATTTGCCTTCTTTGAAGTACATGTCTGTTTTGTTGTTGTTGTTGTGGTTTATTGTTTGTGGGTTTGTTTGATTGGTTTTTTGGTTTGGTTTGGTTTCAAGGCAATAATATGTTTGTTTTAAAATTAACAGGATACCACTTCCTTGAGCTGTATGAAAATGCATCGTCAGGAGGCTGTGTTCAGACTGCAGGAAGCAATACTTCTGAAATTTCACATAAACCTTCACCATGTGAAAATTTCTAAAAAGACCTCATGCAGTAAGCAGCAAAAACGAAGAGGACTCCTTCCATAAATTAGTTTCCCCATATGTCATCCCTTCAGTTATGAGCCTTTTCCACGCCGGATATAAAGCCTTTCTCCTTATTATATTTTTATCTTATTTATCTGGATGTAGCTTGTAGAAAGTATTATTTTAACTGCAAAATCTCTACCTCCTTTTACACAGTGGTGTTGTTCTGGGACGTATCATAGTGACATATAAAGATGATAAGTTGTGAAGTGGCAGCACATTGAGGACTGGGCCATTGGGAATTTTTTGCCACCATTTTAGTCACAGATCTGCAAGACTTTGTGCAGAGTTTTTGGATGATGACCTCTGTTTGTGCCCCATTCCCTGTTTATGCAACAGAAAGGATATAACTTTCCTCACAGATATGTGCTGTAATCACACTCAGGAACATTCACTTTATATCAGGTTCAAGGTATATGTAGAGAAAGTGATGACTGGAGTTCTCTGGTGTTTCAGGAGTTGGATGAAATCTTACTCTATAACAGACTCTTGTTCCACAGAGCAAATGAGGTTCATGAATCCTGAGTTATCTCATGTTAACGGGACAGTTACATGAATCTATACCTGTTTAAGTTGATGAAAGACTCGAACACGGTGTTTGCTCTGGACCTAACAATCTCTTTTTTAGATTTAGTTAGCTTTTCACTTACTCATACTGAATTTTCTTCCAGAGGCTCTGTGTTCCTGGTAGCCACCAGGTGTCCCTACTGCCACGTAGTCGAGACCCACCAGTTGTGTCCCAGAGATGGAACATCTCTCCCTCTGCTCCAATTAAAGCCCAATTAGCATTGCTCTGTAGGTACAGCAACCTCACTGCTCGCCAGGCATTAGGAGAAAAGTGAGACTGTGGTGCTGCTTGATAAGGCAAAGATGTGAGAAGGAGGATCGACATGCTGATGACTCACCGTAAATCCTGAAGGCAAAGTGTGAATTTAATAATCCTAAATCTGATTCCATGGGTGGTGACAGAAAGCTTGGTGCAGATCTTTTTTTGTAATAGAAGAAATAAAGTTTTATTCAGCAAGATTCAGGAGAAGAAATGCAAAACATAGAAAATGCCTTGATTCCTCTTTGTTTGTGAGATTTTTCATATTTACATAGATTTCTGTCTGTATAGATATGTATCTAATTATATATGGGTATAGCAAATATATTCATTACTCATTGATAGAAAAAAAATTTCATATATATAAACAATCTAGTGTTTATATAACACTTGTTCATTTATATGCTCACAGTTTGGTAGGGGCTGGCTATGGAGAATTGCTCAGGCTCTGAAGAGCTGCCATGAAAGAGGGAGATGCCAGAGAAGGAGTAAGAGAGCTTTGGTGGCAGCTTGTGTGGGTTCTTCACTGCAGAGTGAATCTCCTGTAAGAAAAATTATTACCTTGTGGCATGGCCTAGGAAGAATCCTATGAAGAGCACTCACTCATTCTGAGACCTTGTCTTTGGTGACAGTCTCATAATTTCCTGACTTGCACCTGTGTAAGGCTGTAATGGACTGACCACCTTGAAAGTCTCTATGTATTTGAGTGCCTGCTCTGTCACTTAACCTCTGTCAGAGTCCTGGAAAATGTTAGAGAATGTCAATGTATTCAGGATCCTGAACACACAGTCTGCAGATCTGGGAATGATGCATTTTCATTCTTTTTTCCTGAAACCTCTGCTGAGACACCTAAATTCTGATGGCAGTCAGTGCAGGCTCACACCTACAACCTGGGTTGCCATCTGGAGGTGCCCAGCTCTCTCCATACCTTGGGGCCGTGGCAGTAGCAGTCCCCCTGAACTCAGTCCAAGACTAGGAATGGTTCTGTTGATATGGCTAAATGTGAGGAAGAAAGAGGACAAGAGTTCCAGAGACAGTGAGCAGAGGACAAGGTCTACATGGAACTGAGCTGCCAGCGACATTGAGATGAGCCATTCTTCCTGCTATTGTGTTTAGCAGGAAGGCAGCTGTGCAATTCACATTATCCATAAGGATTTGGTGTTTGGAGAGGATATCCAGGAAAACAGGAAGGAGGAACTGGTTTCTGTAAGGTGGGTGTATGGACAGCAGATGAGGAGAAGGAATGAGACTTCACAGGATCACTGGCAGAAGAGAAGGGAGAGAAGAGGCTGGAGCAGATGGGAGGAGCAGATGGGTCCCAGCTGGGAAGTGCTTTACTGTGTGCTACCGAAATCAAAGGTGCCGATGGCAGCATGACATGGACAGAGTGGGAGCTTCAGACAAAGTTCATTAGATAAGGCCTCCTGTTGAGTCATGAGGCACAGAGAGGATGCCCCTTGCTTTCTAAAGTCCTTCTTAGAGAGGAGCCTGAGTGTGGCTGGATTCAGCCTGAGCCCCAGACTTTGTCAACAGTTTATATGTAAAGGTTTATTTAGGTGTAATTGAACCTTTATACAACTTTGTCCCACAGGATTAAGGATGGCAAACCAGATGTATTTATATAAATATATATGATTTATTATGATAACGATTAGACAAGAATATCCTAATCAGAATTATTTACTACAAAATATAGGAGCTATAACTATTATAATATAGTGCACTATGAAGCGATATTGAAGCAACTGCATTAAAGCAATTGTATTAAAGCAGTTGTATTAAAGCTACCTAAGAACATTTATTAAGTAGAGATTGATGTTACTCACCCATACCAATGACCGTGGGCAGATTTCTTTTGCTCAGCCTTAAGGAATAACCTTGAGGGGTGTCCCCACCGAAAGGAGGAATCTCCACACATACAGCCCATGAAGGGGTATGTTAGAAGACACCGCTGTTAAAATTTAGAACTGTGCTTTTATAGTATAAAGTGATGCACTGTCAGTCATATATCTCCAGGCCAGCTGTGTCAGCTCAGCACCTCTAGATAAGTCATCAGTAGTAGCACTTGTTTGTTCTTTTATCCAGGTGTTTTACGAGGTCTATCACATCTTTATCTCACTATCAGGATGTTTAACTTTGAGATTGATGTATCATACTGGTTTCAGCATTATTCAGCACCAAAAGCAGCATGAGGTTCCCGTCTTCATTTACCACTGATAGCTTTGGAAATAGAGCATTGTTCAAGTTGTTTTTCCCATTCCATGCAGAGTATCCTGCTACACGGGGGGAGGCATGAGGAGAGGGTGGCAAATGCAGTTCTTTCTGCATTTGCAAAAGCGGGCAGGTGCTTTCTGCATGGCGTTGTGCCCAGGTTGTGTGCAGGGACCATGGGTGGGCAGGGGGGCTGCAGCTGTGTAGGGGAGGGAGAGACAACCCGAGGGCCAAGAGCTGCTTCCTTGGCCTATGTCACTCATAAAATCCCAGTAATTGAAGCTATATGGTCATGATCTTGAACTCTGATATCAGAGTTCAAGCTGTGGGAGGACAGTGATGTATTCCACAGTGGAGAAACTTGTCCTGTTTTGGAGCTGCATGTTGATTTAGCTTTTATGTAGGTTCAGCTTTTTGGCAGCTTTTGCTACATGCTGGGTTATCGTGAAAGCAGTGACAAACCTGTGCATTTGAAGGGGACAAAGTGTTTTTAGGCAAAATGTGCCATTTATGGTGTAATTCTACTCTCTGCTGGCAGATGGTGCTGCAATATATCCAGGAGCTGGGAACCAGCTTTTTCAACTTCTAGGGGATGAGAGCAAGCAGCGTCTCCTTTATTTTTTCATTCAGGTTTGTTCCAAAATTTGTTTTACTACAAAATGAAATTATTCTCCTCTTTTTTGTTCTGCTCCCAACTTCGACCATCTAAGCAGGTCAGCCAGTTTTACTTTTGTCTCTCTGGATTATCACAGGGCTGGCAGGCAGAATGCAACTCAGACCCAAATCTTTCCACTGGAAGAAAAGCTATTAGTGGCATTATTCCCCACAATGTAAGGTTTTCTTATGTTTGCCTTTTGGGCCCGTGCTGGTCTTGCAGTCTTTAATAGCAGTCTAAAGTTTCTGTCAATAGATATATCCAAGACACAACCTAAACAACCTCTGAGAGTCACTTCTGCCCTAGTTTTTAATGTTCCTTTTTATCTTGCATGCTTGATACTGTGATCCATTGCTGATTGTTTTTCTTGCCATGTACAGTGTGATTGAAGGTTTTTCTCATTGTTTTCTTTTTAGGAAACAAAAAACCCCAGAACCAACCCAAATGCTTTTATATTGAAAAAAAGAGGAATATTTGAAGGAATTAGTGAAGCCTATTTAATGTCTAAATTTAAATGTCTAAAAAGCTGCTGAAAAATTGGGGGTATATCTCATTTGCTTTCTAGAGCTGCTGTCCAAGAGGTGCTTAAACTTCTTGCTTTGCTTGATAGGTCCGTGAAGTACCCATATTCTTGGAGAGTGGCTGAAAATGCTAGAGCTAAAGGCCAGAAGCACCAAGAGGAAGAAAGACCCTCTTCCTGCAGCCAGCCCACTTGGAGCCAGACAAGGATTTCTGTCTCTAGCCTCAGGTTTTTCCTGTGAGGGTGTATTCTGAAAGTCCAGGGAACTGAGTGTGAGACCCCTGTTTTGTCCTGCCCAGCTGAGCATCAGGCTTTCTACCCTGGGTTCGTGTCAGGCTCTGTGTAAGAAGAGAGGGAGCAGATCTCCCTGCCATCCCTGCCTGAATGCTACATGACTGAAATTATCTGGGTTAAGAAAAATGTCAAAAATAGGGGGTTTTTTTCTGTTTTTCTGCTTTGCCCTGGATCTTTCCAGTGACCCAGTTTCCAGCACAAAATCCATAAAGTTGTTAAAAAGTCAGAGAAGAGAGCTGCAGGATGTGAGCAGAAGTGATTGCAGGGAGACATCTCTCTGGGTGGCTTCACTGCTGAGGAGAACATGCCCATGGACCCATGCTCCACACTGAGGAGGAGCCTGGGCAGAAGCCTGCTAGCTTACGGGGAAGGAATTGTGCCAGAAGTTGTCATGCAAAAAGAAGTGATCGCCTTTTTTTTCCTTGAGAAATGTTTGCATTTGCATCAGAAGGACTAGGGAGAGGTCCCTGATGCTGAAGCACATCTGGACCTCAGGCAGTATTTTCCAAACTCAGCACTTCATACGCAACATCAGTCATGTCAGTCCAGTCCTGCATGGCCAAGTTCTTCAGATACATTTATCTTGCTGATGGCAATTCCACCTGAACTCACAAAGAATCAATGGGTCTCAGTGCAAGATTATACCCAGTGCCAGGGCTCAGTTCCAGAGGTGATTTAAAGTGCCCATGTGCCTTTTCCTGAGCTCTCTTGCGTTCAGAGCAAGGCTCAAACATTCCAGGTGCTCTGTAGAGTGGATTTCTGTGCCCATGTGCCCATCCACTCGTGTGGGGTGTGAGTATGAGTGTGAGAAGTTT
Organism: Falcunculus frontatus; assembly: GCA_013398115.1. Taxonomy (NCBI): domain Eukaryota; kingdom Metazoa; phylum Chordata; class Aves; order Passeriformes; genus Falcunculus; species Falcunculus frontatus. The sequence goes on along the minus strand of VZRV01002750.1, from coordinate 436,406 downwards.
GGCTCTTGGAAAATCAATGGCAGGGTAGGACTGGAAACCCAGGCCCCAACCGGTTTGTTTTTTCCTTTTACAGACATGCAAAAACTGGTGAGAATAATCTTCAGAAGCAATCAAAGCAGTAAAGCAAATTTGACAATTTAAAGGGCAGTAGTCAGGATAACACTATCCATTTCCAAACGTGACAGTGATATGTTTCTGGAACTCAAACAGGGCTGTATTTCCCTGTGGTTTAGCAGAAATATGTTTCACATTCTAATCTGATTTCCTAGGCTAGAGAAGAAGTGACTAAATGAGCTGATAATACCTGGCAGCTGTCAATTGACTTCTTGCCATCCAGAGAGAAACAGAAGAACATATGTTCTGATATCCTGCTACTTAAGTTAGAGGATGAAAGAAATAGAAGGGGTTTAAGTTGGAAATGAGATCATGCATTATGCCCTTCGGACAGCACGTAATCTGGCTAATGGCATCACGGAGTTATATAAATAACTTCATTAAAATGAACTTGTTCAAATGAGCTAAATAAATCAGACTCATTTGTCAAAGAGCTGGGATGAAATAATCAGGTTAATTTAAAGCTGCTCACTGGGGGGATGATTCCTGAATTTGTTCCACCAGTGAAACTGCCATCAATGGCTTCAGTCACCAGTGGGAGCCCTGAGCCCAGTGTGAAAGTGCAGACTGGGCTTCCACATTTGCCTTTCCAGGAGCCCTCTCTTGTGTCTGTAGCAGTCTCCAGGGTCCCATAGTGAAGGTGTGTGTTCTAGGACATTTAAAGCATTGTCCAAGACCCATCAGATCTAAATCCTTCTCTGGTGGCTGGGCCTCTGTTCAGCCCCATAGTCTGTGCTTTGCTGTCTGCTCTCTGCCTCAGAATGAAGGGTAAAGTGAATTTTAACCAATTGCTTCTGGCACCTGTCCCTGCCTTGATGGGAGGACTATGTGATGCCTCAGGTCTTTTCCTCACAATTAATTCAATGCTTTGTGCCTAATTTTTCCCTTTCCTCATTAAGCCCTTTACTTTAGCAGTGTTTGCAGAGGTCAGAAGGATAAATCCAGTTCTTTAGGCTAGAGATGGACTTGCTCCTCTGTGGTCTCCACACCCCTTACCTTTGTAGGGGTGAATAATATTCTGCTGTAAACTCACTCCACTGCAGGAGTCAGTCAGACTGTGCAGAATTAGACCAGCTAAGGATGTGAATCTGTTGGGAGCAAACGAGTAGGAAGATTGTCCCAGATACAGGCTGTCTGTCTGTCCTTCCTAGATTACCGAAAATCTCAGGTTTTAGCTTGTGCTCCAATGTAAGAAGAATTGCTCATACGCCATCATCACGCACTGTACATCCCAGTTTTACCAGATGACCAGTTTTCTCTTCATTTGTATCCAGCATTTTGGATACTTTTCTTTTACATAGTAGAGGGAAAGGATGAGAACATGGATCTCATAGAAAATGAGTTTATAATCATCATTTACAGACAGGCACATTTCAAACAAAGGAGTGAGGAATCAATTCTTTGTGTTTATGTCTTCCAGGATCACAGTTGTGAGTACAGCACATTGTGCTCCTACACAGCGAATCTGCCCTGAAGTGCCTGTAGCTGGCAGTTATGAATTTATCAAATGAGAAACTGGACTGTGAATTCAACTTTCAGGAATAAAAAGCCTTTCAGCTCTTTAATACCTCAGTCCTGCCCTTTGCATGTGCTCCAGCACAGGTGAAGGGTTGTGCGAACATCAGGCTGCGAGACAAATTCTTTGTTCCCAGAGCACTGATTTATCCAGCTTGGTTGCTGCTAGCAACCTCTGGGCTATTCTAGCCCTGTGAGATGAAAACAACTTTGGGGATCTGTTCACAGGTGGATGCTCCAACCTCACCCCTTCCTCCTGTTTCAGTCAGGTGGTGAGACATCCTGCCAGAGGACTGTCCTAATCACAGTTTGTCCTTCAATCCACTGGTCTGTACCTGTAGAAAGGTGCATGGCTGTGCTTCCCTTGGAGCACCCTGTCCCTATGGGGTTTGGGTTGTTGTTTTAAACAATTTGGGAACCTGTGAAAGTTCCCAGAGCCATGCAGTCACCACCCACCTCTCAGGGGGGTCAGATCAGGAGCAAGTGCTGGGCAGAAGCTAAAATGCCTTCCCAGATGCTGGGATACTGGGGAGCATGACAAATTGATCCCCAGCTATGAGCTGCAGGATTCGGTCCACAACCAGCTCAAAAAGGTATTGAAATAAGAAACTCTAGACTTGTTATCAGGATTTTACCATTGGCTGAGAGTCCCTCTTCCCCCAGGTCTGAGTTACAGGGCAGCTTTCTCCTCTGACAGCTATTAACGCAAATGTCAGCTCACCTGGGGCCAGCACAGCTGCAGCGTTTGTGCAAATCACATTGATATCAAACAGCAGCCATATGTGTGGGGCCAGAGGTTGCAGTGCTGTGGTGTTTGGGATGTGATGCTGGAGGATTTGCTAATCCCTTAGTAAATGTCAGAGTGCTGCTGCACTGGGGATTGGATCATGTCCAAGCAGAAAACTTTGCTTCGAGCTTGCAAATGATTTGTGAGTTTCTTCATTATGATAATTTTGAGAGTGCAGGTTTCTCTGTACAGGACTCTTATGAAAGAAAAGGAGTGATCCTCCTAGGGATTTGATAGCATCTGGAAGATCTTGTGGTTATGTATTTTTTTAATTCATGCAAGATGGGTCATATCCTCCTCATTTATATGGCTTTAAATCTGGATTTATCCCACCTGGATGACTCTTGTCAGAATCTGTCCAATGTTCTTTAGTAGATTGTCAGTCTAAACTGATGGAGTTAACCAGTAAAATCACTCTTACCAGTGAAGTGATCAGTATGTTTCAAGTGTCAGACTCATTCCTTCAACTCATTTGTAAAAGCTTTCTAGCCATCTTGAGCCAACCAGAATTAAAATAAATGACAAAATGTTACACTCATGAACATATGGCCACATTTCTGCATCGTAGCAGTTCAGTGCTATACTACAAATTGCATCCTGGTTCCTGTTATAATTTATGTTTTCATCTGCTTGATCTTTTTTAAAATGAATTTGTTCTCAAATTAAATCAGCACAGATCTTTAGCTATGGCATGTAGTTGCTGGCAGGGCACCTTTCACTGCAGCTCAGTATCTAGAAGGAGCAGGAGGCAGGGTCAGAAGACGCTGTTGATGACAGAAGTCACTGGGTGACAAAAAGAAATTTGGGAGGGATACTTCAGCTGGATGGGGAATCTGTATTTCCATCTCCTCTCACTTAATCTGAAATGTTCCCATAATTCAGAAACACAACTTTTTCAAACATTGATAACAAGGCAAAGCTATGGGCAGGAAATGATGTATTATAACATAAAACAAACAGCTTTGCCCATCAGTGTAAGGAACAGTGAAAGGATACCTTTCCTGTCTCTAACAGGTGATTCTGAATTAACTGTCCAGGAAATCTTTTTCATCTCTGCAGCTGATAAGATGTGTCACCAGTGATCAGAAATCTCTGTGTTCGAGGGAAAAAAAAAAGCATCTCTTCTTATAGAATTGACAAGAAAAACAAGAAATTACAAAATCCCTCCCCCCCTGCTAATGAACAATATACCAACTAAAATACTCTGTCATCAATCAACTATTTTGTAAAGAAAATTTAAAGTAATCAATGTTAAAGTCATAGTCTTGAGATCTGCTTCTTATATGTTCTTCCTTTAAGGACACTGTGAACATCCATATGAGCAGGAGAAATTTTAAATATCAGTCCTCAGCATTCTCACTGTGTAAATACCTTAGTATATTCTTAATTGCAACCATGACTGATTCTATGAATTTAGATCAGGAATATATATGATGGGATACCAAGCTATAAAATGTTTTAATTGATTTTTGGGTATTTAGGGCCTTTTTCAGAATGTCTGAAAGCCAGGGAATGATACAAGTTAAAGAGCCTGAATCTGAGGTCCTTGCACAAGAGCTGCAAATCCCCTTTAGACTTTTTGCAAATTCCCTGCTGAGAAATATTGTCAGCTATGGCAAATAGAAATAATTGCCATATATAATATCAGAAATATTGCCAGCTATGGCAAACAGCCCTATGACTAGAGAGCCTAGCAATTCCTAATTCTTTTGGGGAAAAAAATAGTTCTGGTTACATATGTGAAAAAATCTTGAAAAACACCTTAGCCCTCTTGAAAAGACAGCCTTTAATAATTCACTTATCTCTGTAGTATATTAGACACCACAGGCAGTTGCAAGGAGTAAATGGAAAAGTATGGAAAAAAATGGGCAAAAACCCAAGTACACTGCAATTGACAGGGAATATTGAAGTTATCAATTTGATAAAAGAACAAATAAATACTGTTGAGATATAAATATATATATATGTATGCAGTGATGTGGCTGAAATCAATGATTTGATTTGTTGTTTGTGCTTTGTTTTTTTGGTTGGTTGGTTGGTTTTGTTTTCTTTTCTGCTTATCAGTGCTGTGTCTTTAATCTCAGAGCTGTTTGCTGCCTGCAGCAGCAGCAGCTGAGGGTCAGGCCAGTCCATCTTGCAGGTCTGATGCAGGATGCTGCACAGATTCCTGGCTTTTTCCCCTGTTTTTCCCTTTTTAATGATGGTTTGATCACAGAAGCTCTTCTAATTGACAGTAGAGATGCTGTAGCCTTTTATACCCTGCTCTTTCAGGCTGATGGAGTTGCCTTCACTCTGATCATTGGTAGCAGCAAGTCAGGCTCCAGCACTAAAAAGTAAGTTTCAGGTGCAGATTTCCAATGTGCTCTGAACTCATCTCTGAATATTTTCTAAATGTGGAGCTGCTTATGTCTGAAGCCAAGGCAGAGAGGCAGCAAAGGTCACTTTTAGAGATTATGTCTACATCCAGCCTTCTCCCAATTTTCATAGCATTCAGATGAAGGGATTTGGATGTGGCCCCTGTCAGAATTCAGCAGGATAAGATATTTTCCCTGAGTGCCATGTGAATTTGTGTGAAGTCCCTCTTGCTCTGTGACCTTCACATAATCTGCCAGTCAAGTTCATTTTTTCTGTGCAGCTATTTTTTAACCTCACAGTGTGTGATAGTTCCATTATGTGCATGAAGAGCCCAGAGAGGGGTGAATATCTCAATGAAGAAGTGACAAAAATAGGATGTATTTTCCCAGATATTGTCCTTATGCAACTTCATTGGATTGTTTAATCACAGAAAAATTGCAGAAAGAACTAACTTCCCAATAAATTAACAAAAATGTCTATTTTGTGCTTTGCCAGTAAGAGAAAGGGGAGTCAAATTTATCAGAAAGAAAAAACTCTGAAAAAAAACGAATTCACCAACAGTTCAGCAGCATATATGAGAGTCAGACAGCTTTCTTTAGAAATGACTCTGTTTTCTATTTGCTCATTGCAGGTAATCATTGCTTTTTGATTTGGACAGCTCTGTGCAAATTTGTTTTGTTCTGCTTCTGCAAATAGAAATGGAAAGAAATGTGATATAGTGGTGAAGCTGCACACAGAGCAGGCAAACCTGAGTTCTGTCTCCTTACTTTGCCTCTGTGTTGCTGCTTAACCTTGCATGAAGTATTGCCTTATCGTGGTTGAAAATTAGAACTACTCAATTTTTAGTTCACCCTTTTTCCAAAACTGGGGCCTTTCTGTGAAAAAAGTTTTTGATTAAACCATTATTCGTAATAATATTTGGATTTGATTAAAAAAAAAAAAGTTTTAAGATCTATTTTCATCAAGAAAACCCTAACCAAAAATATATATTAAAAAAAAATAGTTTTCCTTTCTCTAAGAAGGAGATGTCTGAGCTGTCGTTTTAGATAAATTCATTAGCCTCTGGAGCATCATCTGTACACTGCTGTTCCCATGGCTGACATATCCCAGTTTGGGCTTCTATAAGGATTTTCATGGTTTCATAACAGGGTTATAACACAGTTTAGTTCCACTCAAACATACAAGACTGGTTTTAAATGACAGTCCAAGCACTGTGTGTTTTAAAACTGTGTTTTAGCACCTCTTTCCCTCTCTCCCATCATTGTCAACCTGGCAGGTTTTTTGCTTTTGAGATAAGGAAAACATTTACTGACTAAAAATGCCATGAAGTTTGATTAATATTGATGTAATATCCTGGAACTACATAACTAGCAAACATTTATATTTATTTATTCTTTAAGTTTGAAATCTTCTCTCTAACTTTTCCTTCTACCTTGGCCACTTAGATAGCCACTTCCAGTTTGAGATGATTTTCAGTGCTGAATGGTTACTCTGCAGAGGTTGGATGACTCTTCCACCATTTCCCTGTCACAGTTTGGGAACCACAATCCTGATCAGAGCATGGGGAGCTGAAGAAGAGCTTTTTTACCTCCGTCTGTCTTTGAGTTTCAAAAGTAAAATGTCCCCTTGGCAGAGACAGGACTGACATGGTAGATGGAGAATTCAGGATTGGATCCTGACCCAGGGCAGTGACCCAGACCTCAGCCTACCTCCTGAATACTGTCTTGGCTCCATGACATGATTCTTAGTTTCTCCTGTTCTTTTACACTTTCTTTAATCACTCAAACTTTGGGTCAGCCAGAGATTTCTCTGCCTTGGAAATAGCCAGTTTCAAGACAGTTTGGACTCAGAGGTACATTCCCCAGCCCAAGTAAATACATTTAATACAAAGTTTTGGGCTACTCTATTTTTTTTCCCTCTACCTTTTCACAAATGAGCTTGCTCTGTGGTGCAGAAAGCAAGGTGACAATAGAGCCCAAAGGTCACATGATGGAAAAAAGTATTTCCTGGCCATCTGTGTTCAGGTTACTGCACTGGCAAACAAAGAAATAAACAATGGGATAAATTGTTCGTAGAGCTATTAGGACAATTATGGGATTTTTCTCGTGATAAGTATAAAATCTGATTATTGCTTGCAGCTATCTGAGGGCTAATGCTTCCCACAGGAGCTGAGAGTCTGGACCAGTCTTCACATTTGTGTGGCTCAGTGTCCTGTTCCTGTTATGTCTGCACAGCTGCATCCAAAATCTCACACCAGCAGATGGGGAAGAAACCAGCTCCAGCAATGACCTAATCAAGACCAAAGTTCTCTGGGTTTTGACCTGCTATGAATTAATATCCTCAGATCTCTGTAAATGCTGAATCTCTTCCCTAAACATCAGTACTTGGATACCAGTGTGAGTTCCGTTTATTTCCAGGGGCTCTGCAGGCAGCAGTGATTAAAGGATGAAATATTATCTGTTACTGTTACAGCTGTCTCCATAGACCCAAAGTGACAAAGCCAAGACCTGAAGCCCCTTGTGTGACCCATCACACAAAAAGACACAATAGAAAGCTGGTTTTGTCCCAAACACTTCACAGTCTGTTTCTCAGAGAAGAGATGGCAGGGGGGTGTAAATCAACAGATTGAGGAGTACCATGAAACAGGGGGTTTGGTCAGCAGGATCAACAGCAATTTCAGTCTCTCAGGTGTCTTTTCATTGTTGGTTTGTTTGGAGACACCACTTCTGTGCCTGCGATAGGAGCTGAGGCATTGCTGGGGTGGGGACCAGTTATCTGCACTACTCACAGAAATGGGCTTTTTTGTGAATGACACTTTCATTTTATTTGTTATTTTGAACCACCCATATTATTAAAGAGCAAGATTTGACCTTTGCTCTCACTTTATTAGCATCCACAGTTCCAGCCTGTTGTTTGTGACCAATACCTGAAATTCATATTTGTTGAGCCAGCTGCTGTTTTCTTTGGCTCTTGTTTGATCTTTTTCTGTTATGGCTTCCATAGTGGTTTTATCAACTTCCCCTTTCCATAGAGCTCAGAGGGATGGTCAGAGAGAAAGAATTCTTGATTTTTCAAGTGGATGTAGGCTGTAACCTCTAACTAACTCACCTCTTGTATAGCACAGACCTCCAAATCCCACATAGTAATTTCTTCATGGAGTGGGAAATTCTGTTTCAGCTGTAGCGGTCCTTTCAGAATAATACCTGACCATGATTTAAAGATTTCTGGTAATATACAACCCACACAACCTTACACATGTTGTTCCGTGACTTGCCTTTTCCATTACCATTCTATGCCTTATCTTATTTTTAATATGAAATTATTTAGCATCAGTTTCCAGCTGGATGAAATTCTCAATATGTCTTTTTTTGGGGGAAGGAACCACCTAGAATCCAAAATACGTTTCTTGTACAGGATGTGAACAAGGCACCTGTGAACAAAGCACCTTCTAACCTTCTTCAAATAAATGGAGGAAAAGGGGTATCTTTTCCCTCTTGCTGCAGCTGTGTTTCCCAGACTTACTTAGATTAATTATGTCTAATTATTTTCAATTGCAGATTGGACTGGGAGGGGGCTTAGGTGCCTGCATTTTGGTTCCACCATTTCATAGCCTGAGAACATACCTGTCAATGGCTGAGCTAACAGTCTCACCCCATAAATATTCTGTGAAAAGGCACAAACCATTACACATACATATTTTATAGCCATTAGGAATTGGGAACACTCATCACTGTAGCTCCCATGCACTGAATGAAATGGTGATCATCTTGATCAAGGAAAGAATCTCCCTGCTGAGTCAGAATTAACTTGAAGATTTCTGTGATTTCTGGTGAAAGCCACTCCTTTTTATCAGAATTCTGTTAATTGTATGTAGGGAAATGAACCTCATCAGGAATATCCTTGCTAGAATATAGATGCACATTTCCATTTTTTTTCAACAGATATAAGGAGATCTAAAAGAATCTAAGGATATTTTTTTCCTCCAAATAGCCCATGGTCTGACTTAGGCCATATTAAGTCAATACATTTGTCCAGTGAACAAATAGTTAACAGCTAAATAGTTCAATGTGCTGTCAGTGCAGGATTTCAGAAAAGTATTAAATAGTCAAGAAAAAAAGAAGGGGGATATAAGGAGTCACAAAGCCTCTTTAGTACTTTGTCTACACCCTGCTAGTTTCTGCCCTGGCAGTCTGTCACTCACATTTGCCTCTCTTTCCTTTACCATTTACAGGCAATCCTGACCCATCCCAGTCCTACCTGCTGGCTGAAGGACAGTGATTTGGTTTCCATTTCCAGGGCACATCCAGCAAGGAATTTCTCTTGAAAATACTAAGTCTTTTCACATGAATCTGGAACAAAGATGAGTTCCTGAAAGCCGTCTTTGTGGTAGTGTGTCATCTTCCTTCAACTTTCAAAGTTTCAGGCATTAAAAACCACTTTCCAGGCCAACAGGATGCTGCTGAGTGTTAATTGCATGATGCCCCTTTGCCTTACCTTGCCTTGCCTTCCCTTCCCTTCCTGGTTTGTCTGAGCTGTGCTGTGGCTGCTGCCTGGGTTGGGCAGGGCTGCAAGAGCAGAAGAGCTGGTTCAAAGGGAGGGAGATGGGGTCTGTACACAGCAGTGGTACAGATTTTTGCAAAAAATAGCTGAATTGTTGCTTTCCTGCTAGGAGACAAAATAGTTTAATTCTCTGTCAAAGCCTGAAGTGAACCCACACTTATAGTCCAGGTGTTTATATCCTATTTAGAGTATTAGAGACTTGGAAGGAAGGAGAAGGAGAAAGGAGGGGGAGGGAAAGAAGGGGAAAGAAAAGGGCAGGTTTGTGTTTGAACCTGATCTTTGAGTACAAGCTGTCTGAATCCTGCAACAGCCCTACACACCTGAAAGTACAATATTGGATAAATGGAGGAAAACTCCCTTACTACTTGTGTTTAAGTTTCATGGGTGTTTTAATACCATTGGGATGTTTTACAGAATCAAAATATTAATGAAACCTTAGTACCTAGCCTTCAGAAAATTGCTGGCATGATAATCCCTGTGTCACTTCAGCTCTGTGGAGGGAGATCTGATATTTAGAAAGCAGCCTGGAATAAAAGCACATGTGCTTGTTTGGCCATAACATTGTTTAAATTTTTAATGAGAAGGTTTCCAGTATAATAAATGTAATTGCACTTAAATAAGACTGCGTAGGGACAATATGGGAACAGGTGAGTTCCTCAGAATGGTTGCACCAGAGAGTCAGAGTCAATGTTATGCATCTCCACTAACTTTAGCAGGGTTGAAGCAGAGCTGGCGTCGAGGAAGCTGTAGGTTACCTACAGAGACAGTGTCGATCTCATCTGCACAGGACTGAGTCACCCAAGTCCCATCATCAGTACTCGAACGAGCCGAGATGGGCAGAATGGCTCTTTGAACAGATGCTCCCTCTACACAGATTAGCTGTGATACCAAAGAGAAATTTCATGCCTGGTGTGAAGCTCTTTCAGTCCCTGGTCTTCAGCTTTGTGCTTTATTCCTAGAGGAGAAAACAGCTCAGGCTTTATTTTGCCAAATGAGTGAGAGCTTGCACAGCCAGGAGTGCCAGTGTGACACATGGAAAGGCCAGAGATGACAATTCATCTCCGCCTGTTTCCAAACTTTGGTTGCACCAATTTTGTGGACATCCAAAGGGAAAGATAAAAATAAGTGAGGAACTCAAGATGGAGTTCTTCCATCAAAGCTATCACCTGTGTCTTTATTAGCAATACACTCTGCATACTTTGAGTTTCACTAATTGGCAGTACTTCTCTGAATTACTATAGGCAGCTTCAACAAGTGCCTTAAAGATGTGTGATCATTAAAATTAAAAAGGAACTGGTTATTTCTGTGCAAATTTTGCCAGAAATTTAGCATCCTACAAATTATAATTGCAAACCTTCACTGTGAATATTCATCCATTAAAAGAAAAGGTGATGTGAATGATTTATTAGATTCTAGGCAGATTTGGAAGCAGTTCTGCAGCTGGCGCAAAGGAAGAGTGAGTTTGTCTTCATGAGGCTGCAGTCATTTACAGACTGAAATAACCTCAGCATTTAATGTTTCTGCCTTGAGGCTTTTACAGGAAGGCATTCAGTGTTTTGGGGAACGCTAAGGTATATTTCACAGAAAACATGGCATTCTTAAAAATCTCCTAATGCTTACATCTGCTCAGCTTTATTTGTCTTGGCAAAGGTACAGGTGTTTCCCACCCAAGCCCCTCCCTTCACTGGTACTCACACCTTGGGTAATTTCTCCTGTACAAACAAGTTGCAAAGTGGGCAATACCGAGTCCCAAATATGCAAATTAAATGGGAAAATCAGAAATAATTGGAATAAACTTAGTCTGGTCTGATCTGTGATGTTTTGACATCTATGTATTAAATGCTATAGCAGCTGGAGAGTAATTTTTGGCTTTTGCAAGCTCATGAGGATCCCATTAGGAACTCATAGAATCACAGAATATCCTGAGCTGGAAGGGGCACACAAGGATCATTGAGTCCAACTCCTGGACGTGCACAGGACATCCCCAAGAGGCACACCCTGTGCCTGAGAGTGTTGTCCAAACACTCCTTGAACTCTGTCAGGTTCAGTGCTGTGACCACTGCCCTGGGGAGCCTGTTCCAGTGCCTGACCACCCTCTGGGGGAAGAAACTTTTCCTGATATCCAACCTAAACCTTTCCTGGCACAACTTCAGGCCATTCCCTCAGGTCCTGTCACTGGTCACTAGAGAAGAGGCACAGATCCATGCCTGACACTTTGCTTTCCCTCGTGAGGATGTTGAAGACCATCATGAGGTCTCCCCTCAGCCTCTTGTTCCATTCCCCTGGCCATGTCCTACCATGATAAAAGAGATCCCTACAAAGTCGTGTGGTGTCTCTGCAGTCAGGCATAGACATTTATTTTGATATGCATTAAATTGTTTTTGAGGTTCTTAATCTTTCTTTGGGGGTAGGAGAGGCATCTTTCTGCCATTTTACTTTTCTACTCAATCTTCATTTTGTAGGGTATTCAACTGCAATCTTAGTATGCTGGAATATTAAAGTCCCATTTACATATATAGAAAAAGGCTCTTAAATGCTCTGTAATTAGATGATTCAGAGTAAGAGCTATTTCATTTGGTCTGACCCAAATCTGCTGTTTATATCTGCATATAGTCTGAGTACACGTCAGGGTTTTCTTCTGTGCTGTAACAAACTCATCAAATTTGTGGGGAAGTCTGTTTTTATTGTTCTCGGAGAATAAAATATTATTTTTTCCTTCTCAATCGTCACGGAAAGGAGCTGAGAAGCGATTTTGGAGCTGACAACTTTTTACGAGGCTGATCTGGAATACCAATTCAAAACTCACATTAAACATCTGATCAAAGTGTTTTGGGTTCCATTATCATGGATTTCTTAAATAGAAGCAGATGGTATTTTACTGTGTGACAGCATTGAGATTTCCTTCCTCTCAGTTTTATCCAGAGGGAATACTATTCATGTGAATTCTTATGTAATTCTTAAAACCAAAAAGCCCAAATATATAAAAAGCCAGCATGCTACTCTTCCTAATGAGGTAAATTCTCCATCTCTATATCACTCTTTATTGCACTTTCCAAAACAGAACTTGGAAGCCCCAGACCTCCGCGATTAAAACTTAAGCATGTAAACAGGTTTTGTGTGATTTATATATTTTTGTTCAGTTATGTTCCCCTGGCAATAAAATGTGAACAGGAAATTATGACGGTCCTTAAGCATCACTGTTGACAGGGATTAGCTAGGAAGCAAATTCCAGGTATCAGGATCCCACTGTAGTCCTTTCTCTTATAATTGTAATAATAATCTGAAATAACATATAATCTGAAATGTCTCATGAAAATGGTGGTGGGGCTCCACCCAAATTTAAAGCTCTGCCATGTAATCAGCTGGCTGTGAAGGGGCCTCAGATCAATGTTTCTGTATTTTCCTCCTGAAAAACAGTCATTTATCAAACAAACACGAGTAGGACATTGCTCCCTCTCCATGAGCTTTGCTTCTGCTTTATCTACTTATTCCTTGCCCCAGAGTTAAAACTCATTTACTCTGTAAATCTGCAGGTTTGACTCTACTTTATTTGATGAAGAAATGTCGTTATTAGGCTCCAAGTTTACAGTCAAGACTAAGAGAGCAGTTTATGCTATTTTCTGTCCCAAGCTTCTCTCTGAGGCAATCCAGGGCAGTTCTGCATTACAGCAGATCTGAGAGGTGATTCTAATGGCGTGATTAAAAGCAGATCTTCTTTGGGTAGCAAAAGTGGATTTTCAGGGGATGATTTTGTGAGTCAAGCGGGCACAACTGGTTCTGTAAGCCAGAATTTGTCCTGTCTGGTCTAAATCAAAAAGAAAAGTGAATATATATATATATTTCTTTGCTGTACAGGATAATAAGGACTTCGGGAGTGTCAGACTATTACCATGACTGATGTAAAGTGAATCCTGGCTCTTGGCGCTATGAATTTTGCATAGAGGTTAAGAAAGATAATGACCTTCATAAAAGCAGCTCCCAGAATTGCTGCACGAGGCAGCGAGTTTCAGTGCCTGGAATGTGGATGAGGTATCCCCTGCCCTGGAGATTGCTTCCAGACCTGTGTTTCTAAGATCAGGAAGGGCTCTGCTTTCAGTTATCCTGCATAATGGTATCATGCCAATGAGGGCATGCTAGTTTAATATAAATTGCACATGATAACTTTGCACATTGGCACAAAAAAAATAGACTCTTTTTCCTGTCCAAAAATCAAAGCACTGTGAAACTTGTAAAGCATTTAAAATTCAGTTTCCTTGTGGAGACAACTGCGGGGTTTTACAGTTTTTGAGAATAAGGAATTCCGAACAGGGCAGTTCAGCTTCACCAACTGTGAATCATGAATCCCTGCTGTTACTTGTGGACCCTAGCATGGAGAAATATCCTCATGTTTGGATACAATCTTGGTGAAAACAACAGACTTGATATGGGCTGGAATCATTTAAATGCCTTGTAGGAGCTTTGTAGGGTCACTTTTAATCCTCATTGGAACAAGTGGAAATATTCTTAGCAATGGCAGTGATTTTTAACTATTCTCTGAAGGCAGCTAGTTTGGGATGCCCCTGAGCAAAGGTGTGTCTACAGCACAGATACCTGCATTTCAACAAGTTCCTAGGACTATCCTAGCCAGAAAGAAATAGGTGTCTGTTGGACGTCATTCATCCTATTTTAGTACAGATGTCTGAAATAAGCCATGTGAATCCAAATGCGCAGCAGATGGCTGTGAAATGTTTGATACTCTAACAGCTCCACCTTAAAAATCAGAGCGAGCTTTAGGCTATTTTTAGCAAATCAGTGTACCAGGACAAAATCCTTCAATAATTCAATAGATAACAATCATCCCACAATCTTTTTCAATCAAAACTGCAGTTGGTACAAAACACACTTATTCTTAGCTCACTTACTAAATATGTGTTATGAACTCAATGCTACAATTGTGTGGAGACCCCATGACCTCTCCCCACACAGTTTTGTTGGTTATTACAGCAGCTTTGGTTGACGTTTGCAAGTGAGAGTCCCTTCTCCATAAACTCAGTTGTCAGCTTTGGGAATTCCTGACACCACTTCAGGATGTTTGGCACATCAGGCTGACTTTGTTTTGATGTTGCTCTTCCTTGGCTGTCACTCTGCCAAGAACTTTTTAAAACTCTGAAATGAGTAAGGAAGCTTAAAGGTAAGAGTAAAATGAGTATCACTTAATAAAATGCAAAATATTAAATGAGTTATTAAAGTGACATATGAAAAGATAAATGATAATATACCTTACAGTTTCCTCTGTTGTGGCAATGGGATGTCTGAAAACTATGAGGTGAACATATTACAGATGGAGAAGGTCCAGGCTTACAGTCCATCAGCACAAAACTCTGAGCATGTTGGGTGACAGAAAGTGGAATCAGACTTCACAATGGCTGTGCTACTTTTAAACCTTCAGGATTTGAATGATTCTTGACCCTGTGTGCTTCCACTGCCTCCAGAACACTTGATTTTGGTTGATATTTTATTCATGAAATCGCATTTTCTTGTGTTTGCTGGAGACACCCAAAGGGGTACCCACAGAAAGCAGCTTTTGGGTTCTCATGTAGGTGCCCATGTGGAGAGGTCAGCTGCAACTGGAACAGGATGAAGTACCCAATTCATCTTACACAAGTGCCCTCAAAATGTCTAAATTTTGTCTCACGCTCAGGGACACAGGCATGTTGTTGGTTCTCCTTTTCTTCCAAATTTTGAGTGTTTTCCAGTGATTTTCTGGGGAAAGAAAAGGGAAAGTACTTGGCAGTACAAGCTACCTGCATTGATTAGACAGGGAAGTGTTGTGCTTGGAAAGAAATTACAGTTTACTCATTTGATAGACATAGGACTTCTTTGTGGTTTGGCTTCACAAGTTTTTCTCTTCTGTGTTTGCTTTGCATTCAGCAAATTAAATTTACCATCAGCCTCAGGCATCGATGGATTACCAACAGGGCAGCAGCCTGCACATCCAGCTGGGCAGTGCATTGCTGGGTCTGTGCCTGTGGGGTGACGTCTGCCTCTGTCCAGCTGCGTGTGACATAGCAAGGAGAGGGCTGAGTCACCTCTGTTATCCCTGCTGCCTGCAGCATCTTTGCCTCTTGGGTCATCTGGAGCATTTCGGGGTCAGCTGGGTGTCCTGTGTTTGGCCACTTCAGTCACCAGAGATATACATATAGGTATTATGTCAGGTATTAGATATGTGTGTATTAATTAAATAAGAATATAAAAGAAATATATATATCTATATCTAAATATATGTCTGTGTTTAATTAACTCTGAAGTTTGGCAGAAATATGCCTGGAAATAAGAATATTCAGTCTGCAGGATTTGTCTCTGAGAGAAGCGAAGTTGTTCAGCTGCAGCAAAACCACCCAGTTGTTATGACGGGTGGGCTGAGTACAACCTCTCATCAGCCTTTTGGAAAGGCCTGTAATTTCATTACTCTGATAAATATCAAGGGTCACTTTAAGTCTTAAAACAGAGATTGCTTTGACAAAGCTTTTAACCTCAGGCTGACATTCTACCTTACCTCCATGGTCAAGCACATTTTTAGAGATTAATTCAAACACACTATTCACTTTGCAAAGTTAATTTCAAATTCACTCTCTCTGATCTCTTGCAGGTCTGTGAGTTTCTAATGACTTTAGTGTTTGTATTTTTTACAGCCAGAGGTACTGAAGATTCACCTTGCCCTCACCTTCCCTATTTCTCAGTAATATCTAGGGATGAGTTAATACATAGTTTCACAAGGTATTTAAACAAATCTTTCCATCCCTCAACGGGGGAAAAGATCTGTCGTCTTTTGTCTGGGATGGGCTGTTTTGGTCCCATCCTGGATGCCTGGCTGACACCTCCCTCTAATAGTTGTGCCAGGATCAGGCTCCTTATGGTTCATCTCTATCTCTTCTTGGGCAGGTCTAGGCTGCGGTGAGCATCCATGTGCCAAGGACATGCAGACAAATGCTCCAGCATGAGCATCCATGGTCCTATAGAAGATTGGATCAAGGAGACTTGGATTCCACTTGCCAGATACTGCACTTTTTTGGCCATGATCAGCTGGCAGCCATTCCCCTCCTGTCCTGCTGTAAGTCCTTTTCATCCAAACATCTCAAAGGCTGATTAAATACTAACTTACAGAGAAAGACATTGAAAAAGAGAAATACAAAGTGGCTTCCCGGAGACAACAGAAGCCACAGTAAGCCTTTAACTAAGGTGTAAGTTTTGAGGTGATGTTCTTCAAAAGAATAATTTTTACCTGGGATGAGTCACTGGCACTGATACAAATGGAAAACACGTCCCTGAAGCTCTTGTTTTACCACCACACTCAGCTCTCTCTCAGGGACTCACCCCTGCTGTGCTGTTCTACATCTTCATAAGCAGTGGGGTTGGCACATGAGTGGAATCTCTGTTCAGAAAGCTGGGTTTAAGATGAACCAGAGTGCCTCATAGACTTGTAATTCAAAATATTTTCTTTCAGGTGAGTTTTTAAGGAAAGGGGGCATTGGGAAAGATGTTGGGGAAAATGGAATTACTTACTACCTTTGGGTAAGGTAGTAAGTTAAGCAGTGGTTTTAAAGAGGGGGGAGGAATTCAGACACCAACATAACCCTAGTGAAGAAAGCAAATTCATGAGAGAACAATTAATAAAGCATTAAAACTACATTTACAAGTATTCTACTTAGCTTAGTGCCACTTGAGCACTAGCATGTTAATGCAGCGAGCTATTTATAGTGCAATAAATCACCTCACCCCTTAAATTGCAAATTTACCTTTGTGGGTTTTGAAGGCTGTGGTGTGTTACCAAATTTAAAAGTGCTGACAGAGCAATCAGTATTTTTGTGGAGCAAATCAAACTGAGACTTTGTGTCAAAACAACGTCATCCTGAAGGAGCTGGAGAAGCAAACGTGCAGTAAAAGGTATATTCTCTGCTCAAATACTGCCATATTCCTTGTGAGGGAAACACGTTATACTCCTAAAGATTCTGTAATACTCTTTATAGGGCACAGAGCATCTGCTTTAAGAGAAAATTCACCCTGAAACCACACAGGGAGCAACCAAGGCTGACTCTGAGGCATCTCCTGGAGGTGGGGACAGGGCTGATGTGAAATGTACAGGTCTGCTCCCTCCTCCTGCAGAAAACCATGCTGTCCTCCAGATCTGTGCATCCTTTTCCCCAGACAAGTGGTCCTCCCTCTCAGGAAGGGGTAAAAGCCCCCAGGATGGGGGGTGCTGCTCTTCTGATGGGTCTGGCCCCAAACCTCCCCCTTTTTCCATGAAGATCAAAACCAGAGTGAGCTGGGTCTAATGAATGAAAATGTGTGGGAGTTTTAGAAGATGGAAGCTTTAAACCCAGCAAGACAGGCAAAGAGTTTACTCAATGTTTATTTTTGAGCACACAGGCATCTGCCTGCGGCACCTGAATGGCTGCAGAAATTGTTTTCAGAAATTAATCATAATCGAGCCTGATGCTCTGGGTAAATGTGCCGTGACTCATCCAGAGCTGAGCTACAGAGAGCCTGCACAGTGACTGCCGCCGTGTTAGGGTAAAATAACTTCTCAAACAGATGATGCATGTGACAGTTGGATGTGCTCATCTAATTGCAATAACCGGCAGAGAGAAGAGGAGCTTGTAATGAAGGTTTTGCATTAGCACACACGATTGAGGGTATTTATTGCTTACAGGAATGCTGAGGATGGAGGCAAAAGGCTCCCAGGTGCCAAAAAAGCTGCTAAGAGCACTGAGCATTTTAAGCTTTGCCTGTCATAGCTGCAAAATCATCTAACAGCACATGCCCTGCTTTGCCTTACATCAATCCTTACCCACAGGAGCAGCCTGATCTAGTGGGTGACATCCCTGCCCATGGCAAGGAACAGGAACTGGGGGATCTTTCCAACCCAAACCATTCTGGGATTCTATGATTACGAGTCAAGTGAATGTTGCATGTTGCTCTTTCAGCCTCCTTGCAGCTGAAGCCTCACAGATGGAGATGGGACTCTGCACTGACTCGTAGGTCAGCCTGTCAAGGAAGATCAGGCTGCCTGGCCACAGCTTCACCTTGAAGTCACCTTGAAAAGTCGCGTTTCAGTCATGTGCTTGCGTAGGGCCAGCGCAATTTCACACCCACGTACGCGAGATCAGAGTCAGTCTTCTCACATGATGAATTACACCTCTGGCTTCTACCAAAATGACTTTGTTACAATCTCTGACATTTAGTTGGGTGCTTTTTATTTGGAAAAACTGGGTTTTGAAAGTTTACAAAGGCTCTCCTGGGAGCAGAAAATCAATATTGTTGTTAATACTGAGTCGCAGTCATTTGCTGCCATTGCATGCGTCACTGCTATCAGCAGTGTCAGCTCAATTCATTTTTGCTACCAACCATAGCAATTATAAGGTGATAAAATATGTACTATCTACAAAAATTCCTGTTTATAAAACAGGCGAGACTTTCAAAGGATTTTAATGTTGGCTCAGTATGGCTCCCATTGATGTCCCTTGGAGTGCCTGGTATTGTTTTCTTTGAAGCTTTTGAAGAGTGAGGAGATATTGTCATTGATTTAGGGAAACAGAAGGACCTTTGAGAGACCATTGAAAATGCAGCATTTTAGTCACAAAACTTCCATCAGGATCAGGTAGGTCAATAGAAAATATGAGCCCTGTTTCCTTCCAGAGTACAGTGTCATAAAATCATAAAATGGTTTGGGTTGGAAGGGACCTTTAAAGGTCATCTGGTTGAACTGTGGGAAAGCCTTGTGACATTTTGATTTTTATTTTCCTAGAAAAGCAAGATGTTTCTGATAGGGTAGTTGGGAGAGGGAGTTCTCCTCACCACACTGTGGGACAGTGGCCCCTGACACTCTGGGGGTGGCATAAGGGACAAATGGTGACTGGAGAAGTTGGACAGCAAAGGGACTCCTTGGTCAGAAATACAGCACTGCATGGAGGCTGCTCTGCCTTCTGCTCTTTCCTAGAGCCATGAGTGCATCTGTAGAGCCCTTGCCAGCCTAGAGTGGATGTGGTCAGCCTCGATATACCTGGCATCACTGTTGAAATGAATACCAGGTTACACCAAATAACTGTTCTCTGCTGCAGAAAGCAATTTAGTCCACGTCATTCCTCCTAACTTAGTTCACACACCAAATCAACAGAGGCAGATCGTATAGATTTTAGCTTTCTAATAGTTTACACTACATTACTTTTCAGATTGCTCACCCAGCCCCCCCCAATATGGCATGTCCTCTTTGGACATAGGCATGTCACCATGGGTCTCTGAGAGTCCTCTAACGAGGCTCGATTTTGCATGCAAAGTCAAGAAAATAGTCATTACTCAAAACCCTCTTGCTACCCAATAGCAGATAAATAGGTCTGCTGGGAAAAGATGCCTGTGGATGAATGGCTAAGAAACCCTAATAGCAGCAGTAAAAGGCTTTGGATGCTGATCCTGCTGTCTGTCCCCAGTTGTCTTGGAAATATTTACCCTTGCTATTCCTTCTTACTCAAAACAAACATGCTAACTGATTTTAATGCAGTGACCATCTCTTTTTATTCTATATATGCTAGGGAGGAGAATCAGATGGTCTATACATTATAAAACTGAAAATTAATATTTTCCCCTTAGTTTAGAAAGCAAAGAAAGAGCAGTCCAATCATGTGGCTATCTCAAAAGCAGAGAAATTCCTCTCTTACAGCTGAATTTCTTGTGATTCAGATTCAAGCAAGGCACATTATGTCTCTAACCTCTCTTCTCCAGGCCCGTTGATAGAAATGGTGCAGAAGTGCTTTGGGTCTTTTATGTCTAACCTTTGCACAGCTAATATTAAATTGTATGTATTAAAGGAGCTGTTCTAGTGCCAAGCCAAGAGTAAGATTTACAGGAGAATTCAACTAAAGTCACAATGAGAGAAAGGATGAACAAAGAAATCACAAATGGAATGGTCCAAGAGGTTTAAAGTGGATTCAAAAGATGAAGTTTGCTAGAAAAGCAAAATACAGGCACTCTAAACATCTCTAGGGAGAAGAGGCAAAAATACAGCATTAAGGAGCAAAGGAAGGAAAGGGATAAATGCTGAATGTTACATCTAGGAGTGAGAATTATGAAAAGGCAGTAAAGCTGATCCTGGGTTTTCTCTATCCAGAAAGCCTTGTTTCCCAATTTTTCAGGTGTGGGTTTACATCAGGAGGCTACAGCTACGTGACGAAGCTTCACAATTGCAGCACACAGCCCAGCAATCCCTGTGCCAGGTCCCTTTCCCTGTGCTAGGCTCTGGTTTGGATGCACGTGGGGCTGAGTGAGGAGTATAAGCCAGCCAGACATGTACCACTTAACCCACACCAAAAGCTGGAGGATGCGAACCTTGTTTAAAGAGGACACTAGACAGCAGAAAATTATCTAGGGTGGGCTTCATTTCACCATGTGTAGGTGTCTATATCAGAGCTACCTGTGCAGTTAATGGAGAGGAAAGACATTCAACTCCTCCTAAAATAGATGATTAAAGTAATGTCTTATAAAGGCTACCTTCACTTTCAGCTCTGGATGCCTTCAGGTACCATTTAGAAAAAGGTTTCTGATGTGTTTATAATTTGTTTTTCAGGGGAGAGTGAATAGTACTCCCAAAGCCCTACAAGCTGTGGGTGACAAAGTTAAGTGAGGTGAATCCCAGCATCGGGCTCTTCCATGGGCTACAGGAGAACCTGAGAGAGGTCTCACTGCAAATGCCACCCATTTTTATAGTGACTGCTTAGCCATCACATCAGCTTTCTCAGCAGGGTTCTCCAGATTATTCTAGGATGGAGTCATGATGGTCCTTGAGTGACTTGAAAGTATAAGTGATGTCTAAATAGGTCAGAGCTGAACCAGAGGCCTGGGTGTAAACATTCTTTTAGCATTGATATGTATCTTGAATTTCCAAAGAGCTTGAAGAGTTTGGAAGTCCAAAAGTAAGAACATTTTTAAGAGCAAGCATATTATTTTAAAACTTTCTTTAACTGCACTCAGTAAAGCACCAGGATGACGTGATGTCTTGAAAGAGTGTTAATTTTTTTCTCAGATAAAGTATTCCCTCATGGAAAGTACACAGATGACCAGGTTATATGGGCAAATATGTGGTTCACAAGAAAAAGAAGAAGTCTGAGCAGGACACACTGTGGTAAAGCTCACAGATGGACACGTTAGCAAGATAAAATTGTAGAGCAATCACAAAATTTAACCACACGGATAGTCAACAATATTAGAAAATGAGTTTCAACAAAGAAACTCCGTGAAATTGCTTCATGTTGATTAGCTTTTCCAAAAGTTGCAGTGAAATGTGAGTGCAGGCAAGGTTTTTAAGGCGATTTCACCAGAAACAGGCAGAGCAGAAAAGGGTTAATAGCTTCATTTAATGTGTGTGTGTGATGTATTCCCACGCAAGCCACTGTCAGCCTACAGACCTGACTAATCTCAAGTGTAGTTACTAATTGCTGTCATCCAAACAGTAGCTGGCAGCCATTTAATTTTCCCTTTCACTTGGTGTCATTAACATTAGTGACATATGGCTCTTTCCCTGCCCCAGCTCCGTGGCTACCGGGGAAACCTACGGCTTGAGATTTGCAAACATCAAAGTCCATGATTAACTTTCAGCATCTTGCTGGTGTCAGGAAGAATTGTTTACAGACCTGGATCCTAAATGCCTGAAAGCTGCTGTTTTTTTCTGGGCACAACTTAGAACAGCAGTGTAAAGGTACACTTTTACATCTTTTACTTATACCAGGCTGATGCACAATAAAATTCAGGCAATAGGGGAGATGTAGCTTGAAACACATTACAGTATAAATTATTACTTACTACTTTGCTTTCCTCCTTTCTTTTTCTTTTGTACTGTAATGTAGTTGAGCTGGGCTATTGTTTATAAGTGAGATTGCATAAATCTCCTGAATTACTTTTTTATCTCTCACTTGACTCAAAATATTCGGTCAAGATTTCAGATACAGATCTCAAAACTCTGTTTCACTCCCTGCTATCTGTTCTTACTAGATTTTAAACTCCTTTATCTCTGCTGCCTTATATATAGGTGCTACTTTTTTTTTGTATTAAAGTTACACAAGATGTCACAAATCCCACACTGCTTTCCTCTATCTCATTTGTTCACGTCTATCTAAGCTCATTAATTTTTTAAATAGTATACTTTTTTATTTTCTGCTGGCCACATGCTTACTATGCACTGCATAATTTTTGCCATCCTGCTTTCAGGTATGATTTGCAGGATTTAATATCACAGGCATTTCAGATCCTCTTCAAATAGTACAGCAACCAAAGTGATCATATTAAAGATCGAGTAATTTCTGGACCTTGTCATTTGGAAACATAAAGCAAGACAAAAAAAAAAAAAATCTCGTATCTTAGTGATTTTTCTTGCTAGGAAAACAGCAAGTTCCACAGAGGACAGTAAAAAGCTTTGGTAGCATACAGTGAGTCCTGAAGAAGAGTATGTAGCCTTTTATTTGTAAATTGACTTCTCCCTGCTCTGAGTTTTAAGGTTAAATAATTTAGTGATGCAAAAGGGTGACAGAGCAGCTGACAAAGCACACTCTGGTACTCCCTTTCCTCACCCATCCCTGTGCTGGAAGTTCTGCTCACCTGAACTGACTTCTGCCGGCCCTGTTGCCTCCTGGAGGGTCCCTGGGAGTCAGCAGCAGTAACCCTCCCACTGCAGAGAGCAATTCTGCCAGCAGCCCCCCAGACCTGCTCGCTACTCTGAATTCTTATTCGAGGTCAGCAACTGCAGCAAGAAGCGCACTTTTCTGCAAGTTGACCTTGTACCCATTTTCCTTGCATGAAAGACGTGCTGAATCCAACAAGTATAATTTTTCCCATATATTTTCAGAGTGAACCCCTTGCTGTATGCCTGGGAGTGCCTGCAGCTTTGTGTGTTTTATTTTACCAAATGTGAAGAGAAACACTGCTCCAGCTGAAATCAGTGCTCCTCAGACACTGGATTGTATCCTGTGGTTAAGGTGAGCAATGAATCCTTGGGACCAACCTTGTGACCTACCCAGTGCAGAAGCACAAAACAGAAAGCAGCAGCATGGTTTCTATCCTGTTCTCCACTTTTTCTGGAAAGATAATTTGATTTTTCCATGTAATTGATTACACAAGGTGCTTTGTTTGGCACCCTGGTGAGCGATGGGGCCATCAATGGAAGCACGATAACCCACTTTCCTTCCTCCAGCTGGAGCTAAAATCAGAGCAAGGCTCTGTACAAGAACAAAGGGAAATTGCAAACTTGTCTTTGTTAGCAGAGCATCACAGAGCTCCCTTCCTGACTGCTCCAGCAAGGGTCTCAAACGACATAAAATGAGCAAAATGAACCATTTTTATATTAGCATACAGTCACAGCAATGACACCAACCAGGATGGACAGAGGGCTTGCATGATGCAAAGATCTGACTCTGCCCTTATACCTCACATCTCTTTTCATGAGGTGAATAAAAGCTGAGTCAAACCTGAATCACAGTGAGCAGGAACTGCAGCAAAATTACAAAAAAAGTCACTCCATGAACGGAAAGAAAAAAAAGGGCTATGTATTGGAGTCTGAAAAGGTGGATCAATAGGGACAGGAACATCTTGTGCTAGCCACGAGAAGCCCTGTGCTGGGGTTTGCTAGTTAGATAAGGGGAGGCAGAAAGGAAGACCCAGGAGAGAGCAGGAAAGTGAGCAGGGTTGGCAGAGATGCCAGGGAGGCAGAGGACAATCGGTGCCTGAGGCAGTCACACACTTCATTAGGAATGAGTAGTTGGACATTGCTGGGGAACAGGAGACAAAATTCGGACTGAAAGGCAACCACCTAGGGAGAAACGTGCATAATTCTAGAGATAAGAATAATTTGGGTCAGGCCACGAACAAGCTGCTCATGGAGCAGGTCGCTGCCGTGCTCTGGCTAGGAGCTGAGCGGTCCAGCGCACATCCTGCCTGGTGGGATCCCGCCTTGAGGGGGAACACGGGCATCCTTAGCGTCCGAGAAGCGGGGAGATGGGTGCAAGCACCCCGCGCCGCCTGGCGCTGCCATGGACAGGGCTGGTGCGGGGGTGACAGGAATCAGGCGGGAGACGGCGGAGGATGCAGGCCAGCATCCCACAGCAGGGCTGGGGAAGGGGGATTCCATCCCACAGCGCCGCTCCCATCCCGGAGCCTATCGGGGCCAGACCTTCCAGGCGGGGGGTGCTGCCGGGCTCCCCAGCAGGGCCCGGGCTGCCGGCGGTGCCTGCGGGTTTCGCCCCCCGCTACCGCCCCCGCCGCGGAGGTTTTGGGGCTGGTGAGATGCAGCCGGAGGATGCTCCGTGCTCCCTTCGCCACGCCGGGGCTGGACCAGTCTCGGCAGCGTGCGCCTGCGCCGCCAGCCTTCCTCCCCCTCCCGCTCCTCCTCCTCCCCCCGCCGCCGGCCCCTCCTCCCGGCTCTGGCGGTGCCGGCTGCCGGGGCGGGCGGCCGGCGGGGCCGCTGTGTCCGACAGCCCCGGGGTTATGCCCGGCTGCAGGCGGGGCGCAGGGCCAGGGGCAGCCCGGGGCCGGGGCTCGGAGGTGTCCGGCAGGAGCAGGGGGCGGTGATCCCCACCAGCACCCCCCGCCCCCGGGAAGGGGTGCGCGGGCGCTCCGCGGCGGGGAGGGAGGAGGATGATGCTGCTGAGGATGCTGAGGATGCGGCGGGCCGGAGCGGAGCGGGGGTACCCGGGCAGCGCCTGGGTGTGCTGCTGGCTGCTGGGCTGGCAGGCGGCCGCCCTGCAGCTGCCGCCCTGCGAAGAGGTGAGATTTTCCTCCTCTTTTTGGGGTTTTGCCCATCCCGAAGGGCGGGTGGGGGGTATTGCACCGGCTCGGGAGGAGGGTGGCATCCCAGCAAGGGGATGTTGCTGGTTGTTACTGGCTCCCCCGGAGCTGTCCGTGGGATGATAGAAGGGTCAGACCCATGGGGAGGACCCTCGGCCGCGGTGCGGGCGGGGGCTCTGGGGCGGCCGAGCGCCCCCGCATCACGGGTAGAGAGGCTCCCTTGGCCGTCGGTCGCGAACCGCTCCCCTTGCCCATGGTGATCGCTGCTCCCTTCGGTGCATGGAAATAGCAGAGTCCCCCTCCAAACGAAGGGGGCTCGGCCGGCCTCGCTGTTCTTCGAAATAATGTGTTAAATCAACGCAAAGGTGGAGTACGGGAGGGGTGGCGTGTGAAGCTGTCCCGCCCTCGCGGTGCCAGCTCGGTGTGTCCGGCGCTGAGCCGTGAGCGTGACAGGGAGAGAGAAACTTTCCGGCTCTCTACTGCTGTAAGAACCCGAACCTGGAGGGACTCGGTATGTTCGGAGCAGGGACGCTCCGCACGGCTGTGCGGGGTGCGGGGCTGAGGCGGCCGGACAGGGATGCGCAGCCCCTGGTGGCCCCTGAGGTTTTCCGGGGAAGGGACCTGGGCTTCGTAAAGCTCTTTTCCAGGGTCTCCAGCTTCACTCCTACATGCAGGGAAATCCTCTCTGCTGCTCTTAAAGAACAAGTGGGTCTTTCCTGTGTTTTAAACCAGCAGTAGAGGTGAGGAGGCTGGGTACCACCTTCCCAAAGAGGTTTAGGTGGCCGGAGCTCTGCTCAGAAACCTGTAAGTGGGTTAACAGCGGTCTGTCCCCTTCCTTCTAAGCCCCTCCTATCCAAGGATGCTCTGGGACCAGAGCTTCCCCACTTCACCTCCTGCAGTTGCACCGTTTAGCAAGAACTAATTTGTACGTTCTCAGAGTGGGTTGAGGATGGGTGACGGCAGTCAGGTGGGAGCACTCGTCTGGCAAAAGGTCCTGCCTGATCCATGCTTGGGGGCTATTGCAGTGTGGGACCTCCTCGGCTGGGGGTGCAGAAGATCATGTCTCCTTCCTGTGGTGAAAGAGGGCATTTCTGACCCGGGGAATATTCCCTCTTTGCCTATGAAATTTACTTGTTGTCTTCCAAGTAGCAGAGCTCGGTGCTAGTCTAGCGTGGGAAATGTTGCAGTAGGGAGAGGTGATGTCTGGCAAACCAGTGTCTGTTTTGGGCATGTTTCTTCTAAATGTTGACTGTCCTCAGGGCATGTTTTTCCTAAATGTTAGTCATTCTCAGAGAGAGGGATTTATGCAGCCACCTGCTTTAAATTACCTATCTTCCTTTTCAGCTAGTGAAGGGAAACAGGTACTTTTAGAGCTGTTCTCATCCTAAAGTCTTCACTTCAAAAAAATGAACTTCTGCAGATGGTTAAAGGTGAGAGCTGAACCAGTGCAGTGGTACCAAAAGTGTAGAGCTGGTATTCTGAGTATCTTATGTTGGGCTTTAGGTGTGCAAATTCTCTCCAGGGCCCCCCACTCCTGAGCCCCTTTGGATCTGGACCTCTGTGCTTTTGCTTTGTTTTCAGAGAGGCTAACAACGTTGCTTTGCTTGACTTGAATACTCTTTAAAACAGAGACAGCCCTCACTCAGATGGTTAAAAAGCTGTGTATTACTTGTGCTGGGGTGTGTGCAGCCATGAAAG
This sequence comes from Falcunculus frontatus, assembly GCA_013398115.1. Taxonomy (NCBI): domain Eukaryota; kingdom Metazoa; phylum Chordata; class Aves; order Passeriformes; genus Falcunculus; species Falcunculus frontatus. The sequence continues at coordinate 409,576 of VZRV01002750.1, read as the reverse complement.
TGTGTGTCCCAGGAAATGTAATTACAAATGCGTCTGGATGGAGACAGAAGGGGGAAAAAAAGGAGCTTACAAAGAACCAGGATAGCAGATGAACTGCTTTACAAAAGGGAAGAACAGAAGTTAATAGTTTTGTCTCAAAACTTTGCCATTTGCCCCAGTTCAGTCCGATTTGAGTGACCTAGGTGTACTGCCATTAAAATCACATCAGCTCCCGATGAGATTGACTCTGGTTTGGGCAAACTCAGACAGGGATGAAGTTGTGCCATAAGAAGGCACAGCCTGTCAGAAGGTATTGCAGTCCTTTAAAGACTTGGTAAACATCCTTTGTTTTATACCCAAAAGGTCTGATTTTATACCCAAAAGGTTTTATACCCAAAAGGCTTAATATACTGGCAGGTAATTCATTTTCAGTCCATAGGAGATCTTTCCTTAGCAGCACTTTCCCTGCTCCTCCCTTGACAACTTGTTTTTCTGTTCCCTCACTTGATAGAAACACAGGTATCTGCTGGTTTGTGAGATCTCTGTGCTGGCACAGCATTTGGAGCAGTGGGATCTCTGGCTGTGCCTGAGGCTCCTTGGTGCTCTGATTACATAGATAGTAAAATAATAATGTACAGTAATGTCACTTTCCAGAAACGTTTTTGTCATTGACTTTGTTTGTCAGGGACCGCAGTAGTTCAGCACACTGGATTTAGGAGGGGTATGTTTGTGCTGCAAACCAAATGTACAAGCAGCTTGAATGAATGTTCCTGTGAGTTTTTGGAGTAAATTGATACAGCCATAAGCTTCTGGCATAACACTGTTCAGTCCAGGCTGTGATGGTCATTCACATTGTCATCTCTCCCTGAGCTCTCCAATGCCAGCAGCAAATTTAAAGGTGATTTGTGCATCTCCAAGAGATGGAGGCAGGCTCAGCTTGGATGGCTGGGTACCTCTGGGGTACAGAAGCTGGGGAGACCCATTACTGTACCCTGTGCCTCTGGTGACTTGGCAACTCGAATTGGGACAGTGGTAGAAGAATAAGTGCTTGGTGAATTCTTTCTGCTATGCCAATGATGATCAGGGTACTCGTGCAAATGTTTCATGTGTTGCATAAATTATGACTTTGAGTGGAATTGATGACACTCATGCTTTTCACTGCCATTAAATACACATTAAGCTGTTATGTTGGAAATAATGAGATATTCATGCCAGTATTCCTGCTGCTGCAGGACAATAGTTGTTATATCCTGTGTTCCAGTGTTTGGTGCTTTTTCTAAACTTTCAACTGAATGGTTCTTCTTCAGCTTCCCCTTAGAGATTCACCCAAATCTGAGCAGATTTTGCCTTTAGGACATTTGATATTCAGCCTAAATGGGTCTTTTCTTAATTTCATCTTTCCTTTCCCTGTGTTGAATAATAAAAAACCCCCTAAACTCAGTGAGTGAGTCTTCTCTTAATTCTCATTCAGCCAAATTGATTTCAAAGAGAGATACAGAGTATCCTGCTGGCAAAGATGTTTTCTTTCATACTCCTGTTCGACTCTCAGTTATTATGCAGATTGAGAGCAAACACATACCTTTGACATTGATAATAAATGTGATTCTGATACATTGCATGGTTTACCTGCTGTCAGTAGACAGGTAAATTAAAGGGTAATGCTAAATGCTTTCTTTAAGGGAATGAATTTTTGCACTAGTCTGCTAGAATGCTTATGGAAAAGAAAAAAAAAGAAACATCCTTGGAAAATGAAAGAGTATTTTATAAAATCACTTGCAAGGCAAAGGCAAAGAAGTCTTAAGAATAAAGGGGAAGCATGAACTTGAACTTTGGTCAAGTATGGTGGATTTGGTGTGTTGAAATAGTGCCCATTTTCATGATGAGAAAAGGTTAAAAAATTGAGTATGTCTAAGCTAAGTGTGAAGTATTTTAAGTATATTAGTATGTTAAATCAGGATACTAGGTACTGAGCTAAGCAGCCTGGGAAGCAAGGTGAAATTCTGTCTTCCCGTGTAAAGGATGGAGAGGAGATGTGTCAGTCTTGGGAAGGTGTTACATAAGCCAGCACGCCTGTCACCAAGTACACATGGCAGGAGTAACAGGGATGTCTGCTGGCAGGAATCTGAGTGTCTGAAACACTCTTGTGTTGTAAGTGAACTGTACCTGCTCGGGAAGAGGTTTGGAGTCACTGCAGAAGGCTCTGTCGAGGCAGCCCATGTGCTGATGGTGAAACAATTTGGGCGGGTGATTAAAAGAAAAAAGAATAAAACCTGTCAGAGTGGTTTTTGTGCCCTATCATTAGTACTCAGGAACCGTGAACGCTGTGTTTGTTCTACAGCTGGTTAATGAGCGTACCGGGATCACAGCAAAGGGTGGGGCTGCCTCTGGAAGGAGGGAGTAACTTGACAGAGGAAGAGAAAGAAGAACATGCATTAATGCGTGGGGTAGAGAAAATTAATGAGACGCAAATCTGCAGGATAGGGTAGAAATAAAAAGGATTTTTGTGCACTTGAAAGGCTAAATGTTTTTACTGATGAAAGCTAATATTTTTTTTTTAAATGTAACTAAACAACCTCTGGGACTATTTGATCTCTGAGATTCATTTAGTCTCTGTTGGCCTTAAAATTTCTGAAGGGATTAGCTCATTTAGGAAGGAAATCTCCTTGGTTTCCTTGCTGTCCCTTATTGGTACCCTTGTCACTTTCTCTGAAGCATTTGCATTTGCTATTTTGGCAACAGAGCAGGTGGTATCTATACCAGCTGCTGGGATGATCCAACGTTGTATTCCCTAGTTTCTAGCCACCTTGAAAGATATTTGACACTTAATCTATGAACAATTCATAGTCAGCGGAAGAGGCTGTGGAAAGATTCCTACACAGACCATTTTATTTCTTTCACCTCTTGCTACACAGAGTTGCGTCTTTGTGGGGGAAAGAGAAATGTACAGCTTCCATTTTCCATGGTGATGAAGGGTCATAAAGATGAGGAAAGAGGAGCAAAAAACAGGCTACAAAACTGCTGACAATAAAGTCGATGGAGTGGAAACACATGCACAAAAGGTGAGGAGACAGATGCTAAAACACAGGTACCACAGCAGAAAGCACATGAGCAGACCAAGGTGGGGGGAGCACAGGAGAGACTGGTGAGGTGTCAGAAATGAAAACCTGAGAAGGAAGACAGATACTGGCATAGAAACTGGATAGTGAGCCATGGTTGTAATGATTCAAGAATAAGAGAATTAGTCACAGTGGAAAGTGCTGTAACAGACCATAAACTCAAAAGAGTAGAAGCCATTAAACCAACACAAGATTGCATTTCTTCCATCATCAAATATCCCTGGATCATTCAGGGTGAGATTTATCATTTATAAAGAAGGCCATGATTTTATTTTCTCTTTTTCCTCATAGGTTAAGGTTGAGTGAGAATGGGAGCTGTACTGGGGTTCCTGACACATCCATGCATTATGGAGTCAGGACTACCAGCCAGCCAGGGGCCAGGATGGGTTTTTCCAGGGATTTGGGCTGTCAGCTGCCTCCTCCGGGCCACATTTTCCACCAGGTGTTGGTTGGGAAAGCTTTGGCAGTACTGTGTTGCTTTATGCCAGATGATGACCTGGGTCATAAATGCTGGAATCACTTGAAGGGAACCTTTTCCCTGAGCCTGACCCTGTGCTCAGTGAAGATGTTGGCAGGGCTCCCACCGACTGCAACAACCGTGGGGCAGAGCCAGGGGCTCTCAGACCTGCAGGGCTCAGGCTGTGGGCAGCAGGGGGATGCCATCACTGCAGGCTTCCCTGTGTTAGAGGGTAGGTTGCTGTCAACACCTGCTGAAGGAAGTGGTAAGCACCAACAAAGTCAAAAAAAAAATTAGAGAAGAACAGATAAGGCTTGGTAAAAAGAAAGGTAGCCTTGAATGCGTCCTGCTTGAGATAGGAAAGAAACAGTGTTTGGGAACAGGTCCCAAATGTCTCCCTGATGGTGCCAAGGTTTTTCTAGGGACTGCTCCTGTGAAGGTCCCATGTTGTTATCCAGCATGGCCATATCTTCCCTAAAACCTGCTTAGAAAAGAGTGTCCCACTCATTACCCCTTGGTAATACCTTAGGTCTTACCCTGGACCTGAAAATGTGTTTAGATTTTGATTGCTGGTAGTGGGAACATTTTGGTTTTCAGTGTTTTGAAAACAAAAACCTCTGGTTTTGAAGGAGAGAAAGAAATAAACCCCCCTTTTTGTTTTTTATTTTAACAACCATCTTTTAAAGCAAGCAAGCAAACAAACAAAACCCTTTAAATTACAAAACATTATCTAAATCTTATAATGACCTTGTTTCACAAGCATTGGGATACTCTCTTTGATAAATAGTGCCAGACAGTAATCGCTGTGCACTTGGGACGTGGGCTCAGAGCTGATTTAAGATGATCTAGGACGACATGTGCAGCTGAGCCGCTGGCTCTGCTGTTGGTGCTGATGATCCTGTCACTGTGCTGAGTCAACTAACGCTGATTCGGCTGAAAACTCACCTGCCAAAAGGAAAAAAAAATTAGAAAAAGCCAAAAGAAAAGGGTGAGGGTTTAGCTGGGAGAGTGGCAGAGATTACTCAGTCAGTGTTTAGTTTCTGGGGGGAATAGAAGTGGTACAGGAGGCTTTGGGACCCACCCAAGGGCACAAGTCTGGTCTTCTTTTATTTCTAGAACATAAAATTTTGGTGGGATAGAGCTAGCCTGGATTTACACGGAGATAATGGCAAGGGGATTGTGTTTCCTGATGTAGGAAGAAGAAAACCAGAGCTGTGTGTTAAAGGTGTGAAAGAACAGGATTGTTGCTCTCTATTGTGCTTTGACTTAAGAGATGCAAGTGCTGTCCCTGTGAGGAAAGCTATTTGCTGGCTGCAAGACATGTTTTCAATGAAAAAATAATAATTCCAGATGATGGTGTATTCCCAACTAGAAAATTTCTTTGACATTGAGTTTTTACTGCTACGAAGAGAAGACAAATCACTCATCCCGTTGATATGGGATTAACCTCTCTTACCTGGTAGTGTTTTGCAGTCAAGAAATACAACACACAACAGAGGTGATTTATGGTGATACTTGAAGACTATTGGAAACTGCCTACAAAAAGTGGTAGGAACTGTGTTATTTGGTGGTGAAAATGCTGGGTAGCTCAATTTTCATTTGGTTAGATTTTGTTCCACCTTAGAGGTACAAATATTTTCCTGGGATAATCCACAGGAAAGTGGCTCAGGGTGTTTGGGATTGGTTAAAAGGCTGTGCTCACCCTGCCAAGAACAGGAACATCAGGAGAAGATATTCCTGTAAACAAGGTGAGCCAGTCCATGAGTGTGGGCAGATCCCTGTCCCTCTTATAGTAAGCAGGGTAGACTGAGTCAAAAGAGCTATTTTCTATATGATAATTACCAATGTGGGTTACTAGTGCTAATCTTATAATCCAACTTGATGAAAAACCCCTGCTTTGGGGAGAGGGTGAACTTTCCCTCTGAGGTTGGAACTGACCTGAACATGCTTAGAGGTGTTTTTGATGTAATGAATATGGTCAGAAAATTGAATTGCATTAGATAACCAAGCCAGAGGGAGGAGCGATAAAGAGTGCAAAACCTGAAGATGCCATTAACATAATTGCTGCTGGCTTGATAAAATACAGCACACATTTGATAGTAGAGAAATCAGTGTCTAAATTGATTACGCTATCACAGAAAACTGAAGTGCGCAAGGTGGTGACTGCTAGCAGCCAACTGAAGGCTAAAGGTGATTTAGACCTGAGCTGTTGACTCTTAAAGTGTTAATTTCCCACAGTGTTTCCTGTGGTGTGTGAAATCCTTCTCATTTTGTACTTGCTCTCTGAAGTTTCTTAAAGGAAGATCTTCACACAGGCTGGTCGTGTTTTATACACACAAGGGGTGGTGCCGTGTCTTTTGAGAGACGTACAGCAGAAATGGATGACTGCTGATTTTTCCCAGCCTTTTATATCCATGGCTCCCTCCTGCTGGCAGGTCAACAGTGCTGATCAAATGCTGCTTGTTTCTGGTAAGCTGCTTTTTATCTCCAGCTCTGTGGTTCCCTGAAGCAAATGAAGAAAAGAAAGATTTCCCAAGACAGTTCTTTTCTTCTCTCTTTTGTTTGTTCTTATTTAATCCAATTTTTAAAAAATTCAGACTTCTCTTGAAAGGAAAGAATAAGGGGCCCTAACCAGACTTCTTTACAGCAGGTGCTTGCGTGGAGGGACTAGGAGCTGATGTTCATCTCAGGGATGCTGGGGAAAGGCTGCACAATAGAATTGGAGTGGGAAATGATTCAGCTTATCATGCTGCACCTTTGTCACAAGCACCTGCCCTGCAGACCTGCTGATGAGCAGCTTGTCTTGCCTTGTGATGAATGTCAAGTGTCCTGATTAGTAGGAGAGTGGCTCTCCCCAAGAGCTGCTCAAGTAACAGCTGAACCCAGGCCAACTCTCTCTGCTTCCAGAAGATCTGACAGAGTGACTGTCAATTAATGCCTGGTTTTGATGCTCAATATGGGATACACCAGGGCTCTGAATTCTCCCTTTTTTAGCTGGAAGCCCGCTGTTCTCTGTGTTAGCCTCTGCACAGTGAGAGGCAGTGGATCCAGAGGCGTTGCTTTATCCTGCACCAAAGGAACACATCCTTTTAGAGTCAAGCCATCCTTTTAGGGATGCACTAGCTAGGTATCACAAATAGTTCAAGACTGAGTGCTCAACTGCTACTGAAATAGCTGTGGTCAATGATCACACTCCCATTCACCCCAGTGGAGACAATGTCAAGAACAATCAATTCCTGTATCTTTTTGTTTTGCAGTATTTTTAATGGCATTTAAAGCTAACCCTACTTAAATGTTTGCTGGCTCCTCTGAAAAGTCATTGCTTTGCAGTTCCAGCTTTTAGATTAAAAAAACCCAAACAAACCAGCTGCATTGCCCATTGTGATACTGACCTGCAAATCTCTTGAACTGCTTTGCTGAACAAGGGAAAAAGATTTACTTAAAGCCTCATCATGTGATCATGCAGGAATCCAAGCTTTCATTGAAAAAGGTGGGAGAAAAGAGAAGGTAAGTTGGCTTCTCAGTACTGAAGAGTTGAAAATGTGAACTTTGAAAATCTAGAAAGTTAAATGAAGTGGAGCTAAGTTGCATAGTGTTTTGAGGTCCTATGGCACTTAAATAGGTTATATGAATTTGATGGGGTGGAAGCAATGATGCTTGACTCAGGGTTTTGGGAGGCTTTATGTGACTGTTACGGAAAGTACAATTTGATTAACAAACTTTGACGTTATTTAAATTTAGCATTTGCATAGTCAGATGGGAAGACACAGTAGCACCTCACTGGGCACCACACATGCTAGAAATAAAAATAAATTATTGGGGCAATGACCTGCCCTCATAGGCGGTCTCTAGCCTGCTAAACAGGACAGACCCAAAGAGCTCTGGTGCCTGAGCTGTCCGTGTGCTCCCTGGCATGGATTTGCCCATGGCAGCTGGCACAGCATGGGACTCTGCAGTAAAAGCTCTGCATGAACTCCACAGGAATCCTGCAGTTAGGCAGTAAAGATGAGTGGAGGCAGTTTTGTAGTGGGATGATGATGATGACTGGGTACATGTCATATGTTAGGAAGGCACGTAGCACCCTCGTAGTTCTTCAGGACAGCAGAAAACCATTGTGAAGAGACCTTGCTCCAGTGATCCATGCATAATCCAAGCATGAGATCCTGATGGTGTGGAAGTAACATGGGGCAGAACCAGCATTTCATACCTTAAAAAGAACTTACCTTGCTTTTAATTGTACAAGTTAGGCTCCTAAGTATCTAGCTGTCAAGACAGAAACAATCACCACTCAAGATTAATTTTGGCCATCCTCAAAGTGATTTTTCTGCTGAATGTGCACATTTTCTTCCACCAGCTGCAGAGGGATGCTGGCTTTTGCCAGGTAAATGCTCAGCTTTTAGTTACCTGGAGTAAAATAAGGACCCATCAGTGGAATCAGTCTCCACTGTGAGTTGCATTAGCTGTTACACAAGCTACAAGGTCACTTTGCAGCACTCTGTAAGCTGCAGGGGTGAGGGTGTTTTGATAAGGCTGGGACATCACAGTAGTGCAGCTAGGTCTCTGCAGTGACCTAATTACGCTGGAGAAGGGATCTAAATCTTTGCCTCTGAACTGCTGAATAAGAAGGGAAACGCAGCAGGAGCACAGTCTTGGTCCTTAGTTCTGGAGAGCTGTTTGTGAGCCAAGAGTTTTTATTGCTTTGCCCTGTAGCAGCTTCCTACCAAAGGTGCATTATCACACAGCAGAGTCCCTGTCCAGGGAATAATTAACATCAGGCTCATGCCAGGGTAAATTTCTGTATTATATATGCAGGATATATCTATGTCTGTCTGCCTGTCTGTCTATCTATCTCTCTCTAGACACACACATTTAAGCTTGCCTGTAACGATCAGCTTGTAATTTGTCAAGTGGGCCAGACCTTGTGTCTGTATTTGATTTCCCACTGCAAAAAGGCAGCTGCACGATTTTTTATGGCTTCCCATGTGCGTGGTTACAGGCTGGCTGCATTGCCCAGGCAGGTAAACCAGCTATGAATGCATTTCTTTCTTTGTGTCCTAGACTGGGTCATATCTTGTGGGCACAATCAGTAGCAAGGGACAGCTGAGGAACTGTGCCTGAGCAAAACCCTGATCTCTTCCCTCAGTCCGTGGGCTGATGAGTCACTGCTGATTGATTTGACTGATGCAGCCCTTGTGATAACACATTACCCTGCCCCTGGAAAAGGCTTTAATGGGGCTACAGACAAAGCTCTGCCTGCTGCTGTCGTGCCAAGCTCATCCCTCACCAGGCCTGAGTTGGATGCAAGAGGGAATCTTGCAGCTCCAGGCACTCTTTAGCTGCTAGAAACGCTAGCAAATAATAAATTTGGGTTTGTAGCTGCCTAAGAAGCTTCCTTAGCCCTATGGGTAAATCTGGACTTCAGAAGAACTGTGCATTGAGCAGGGCTTGGCTAGACCCTGCTACCAGAGATCATTTTAACTGGAGTTAGCAGCACAGACACAGAAAAGAGTCCAGAAGCTGACTGTAGCTGATGGCCAAGTTAAATCTAAGATGTGTTTTCTCCACCGTTTACTTAGCTCAGGCTGCCTTGGGCTGCTAGTTTCTCCTTGGTTTTATTTATTAGTTATTCTTGCAGTGGAAATGGACTCTGTGGGCTTGGAGACAGCCCAGGAGGGCAATATTGGGTGAGGCTTTCTCATAAGTATACAGTGTTAGATATTTTTCTTGTCAGGCTGTGATTTAAGATATTGCTTTGCTCAATGAGCAGGGTTATTTCACATAAGGCAGTTAAGTGCTCACAAAGGGCTGGTTCTATCCTGGGACAAGTGGTTGCAAGTCAAGCAGAAGTTCCCGAGCTAAACCTCCCAACATGATGTCCCTCTAGTGTTACAGGTGTCATCAGTCTCTTTTCTGTCCTTTTTTTTTTTCCCTCAAAATGGAGTATTTGTAAAAACATATAGCATTTCCAAAATTGAGTATTGACAAAGATTCAGCTAAAAATTATAAAGAAAACAGGTCTTATTTGCTATGGGTAGTGGGTTGGTTTTTTTTTTCCTGTTTGAAAATACTCAGCCATCTGGTCAGCAAACAAATAAAATGCTGAATGATATTGGCAGCAAAACATCCATGGAAAAACAATGAATGGGAGAAGGAAACAGTTCATAGTCTTTCTGCAGCCTGATGGGTTTTGGTTTTGCAGTATTTTTTCCCACAGACAAGACTCCTGAGTAAAATTTGTATTTGTGAAATGCAGAACCTGGTAATAATCTTCATATAAGTAAATGCAGCTTTGGCAAAGCCTAAAGTCAATAAAGTTACTTTTAATTTTACTTCCCCACAAGGATTAATTAGGTTTGGCAAAAGAAGCACACCTTTTCTTCATTTTCAAAATGCTTAATTTTGTAGTATTACATATAAATGCAGTATTATATATTAGTGTAATATAATATTGTAAGGAATATTGTATATAAGTGTAACAAAGACCTGGCTATAAACATGTTTTCTGTCAGTGTGACCACTTTGGTTAAAATTATATGAGTTCAAGTTCTAGTGCAAATCACTTGTTTTGACACAAAACTGTAGCTCTTATCCCTCTTCTTGTGGGGACTATTTATATTGATAGAGGAGACTTTGTATTGGGGTAACATTCCCTTCCACACTTAAGGTTTATTTCACTGAATCACTCCCTGGCTGTACCTAAAATTCAGCCCTTGAGGAAGTCAGAGTCTGAAGGGGGAAAGCTGAGCCCCCAAGTGAGCCAGACTCATCCATCCCCATGGAGAGAGCGAGGAACACACCAGGAGCACACAGACGTGGGTCACGAGTGACCAGGGAATGGGGGATGGGTTTGTCACATCCTGCCCTGTGCAAGCCAAATACCCAATGGGTGTTCTTTCATATAGCAACATCTCTCAAGAGAAAGGGAAATGTGGAGCAAATGCATTTGGTAGGAAATCGTAGAGAAAAATGATACAAGATCAGACAAGTGAGCATCACCCAGACTTCCCTCTAATAACAGTGTTGTTCCTTTTCTAATATTATTCTGGTGCCTGCTGTGAAAAATTCTTATCCCTAATGGAAAGTGATAACCAACAGCAGAGGGACAGGACTGGAAGCTTTGCAAAATGCTCATGCATGTGCCTGCTTTTAAGCACATGAATAATTCCTCTGAAGTTTGAAAATGAATGCCTTATTTAAGATGAAGTTGATGTTAAATACTATCCTGGATTAAAGTCAGAGAATTCTGTGTATCACAGAGTCAATGCTCTGACATAACTGAGATATATTATTGAATTTAAATCTTTTGCTTCCAGTAAGTTGAGAGTTTTTCTTTAGGTACAGTGGTGAAAGAAAGTGTATTGATTTGTGTTAAGAATATTTAAATTTTAAGTCAGTTTGGTGCTCATTTCATGCTCTTTTGTGGGTTTTCTTAGAATATTTCTTTTGTTCTGTATACGTTCTACAGACTTTTTAAGACTAACTGATGATGTCCTCTTATATGCTTTTTAAAATGGAATTTGTGTGGCAGATTGGACAGGATGATGCTGTGGGACTGCTACTGCAGGGGAAATGCAATGAAATGGGCCAAGTTGATTTCTCAGATGATTAAATCTGGCCATAGTTCAGGTCCTCACAGGATTAAAGTTGGCAACTTGTAGAATATTATTACCTTTATCCTCCTCTACATGAACCCCCTGGGAGCCCTGTGAGGATGAGACAGTTTGGCAGTAGGGAACTGAATCCTTGAAGATGAATTTTCCCTACGGACGCTGTAACTGTAGAAGTTAAACCTGGTTCAGAGAGGAAGTGGCTGTACAGAAGGAGATGCACAAGCTCTTGGAGGTACTTGCACATGCCCAGAAATATTTATGTTGAGCTAAATTGTTCACTCAGATTGGGGGAGCCTTGTAGATAAACACGCTATAGTATTTGCCTTAACATTTGCTCCATCTGGCTCATTTTTCTTAAGTACATGGATGTAATTTCCCCACTGAAGTTATCAGCTCAGGTCCTCATCTGAGGTAAATTTTTTTGTCCTACTCAGCTGTTTTATATCTGATGTAGTTCTAGTTTGTGGATTCTACACATCTCAGGAGCACCCAAAGTGAGGATTGGCCCGTGTCCTTTATTTTCAGGTTATAAAAAAGGACCCAAATTTATCACCTTGTCTTGCATCTGGTAAAGAAAGGTCATGACAAGGCGTGAAAAGAAGTGAGTTCATTTGGCTGGTGCTTCAGGAAGGGGTGAAATTTGGCACAGTGTTGGTGTTCAGAAGGAGAACAAGGAGCAGAAATAAAAAGGAAAAAGTTGTCTTGGGAGATGGAAAACTCAGTGCCCAAGGGAAACCTGGTGAAAGCTTATACATCTTTTGAGTGGAGACTGCCTGGGTCTGCTTGCTCACCTTGAAGCAGTTGGCTCATCTGCTTGCTGTCCATCTCAGGCCTGGGACCTCCTGATCAATGAGTCATAAAATGGTTTGGGTTGGGAGGGACCTTAAAGATCATCTGGTTCCAACTCTCTTCCATGAGCAGGGACGCCTTTCATTAGGCCAAGTTGCTCAGGGCCCCCTCCCAACCTGGCCTTGATGGCCTTGAATCCTTCACAAACTAAAGCTCAGCAATTTCTTGCAGTGGCTTAATTAGAGCCACTTGGGATGCTGCAGGTACCTTAGGTAATTGCCTTCCTGGGATTTGCTTCTGAGCTATTAAATCGTTATACCCCGAACCCTTTCTGTGCAGATTGCCTTCTGAATAGGCAACAGTCAGCAACATCCATACTCAAAAAACACAGAAGCTTCTCTTTTAATTTATGAGTCTTAAGCCCTGAATAGCTGGGAATAAAACATCAAGGTTGAAAAGGAGGAGGAATGAATAAAATCCAGCATATTAAAAGTTATAATTAGAACTGTGATCAACTTTGATACTGTCAGGCCTGTTCGACTGTAATAACTGAGTAGCTCTGAATAAAAAGCTTCACCATATTGGTAGTGAAACATGAATCTTGTTCTAGGAGAACATTTTGGCTGATTGCACAGTGCCAGAGTGTGTGGATCTGAGATACAGCATGTGGGTGGCTTATCTGGTGTCCATATGCACGCGGCGTTTGCATAAGGCGTGCTGTATACTCGGTGTTTGTGAATAAAAGGCACTAATATTTACTTTCCTGAGGAGAAAAGCTGGGTTTATGTGTATGGAAGTGACCTTGTGCAAACAGCACCCGTCTGGACGCTGCTCTGTTCGTGTGGCAGGGAGCAGGGAGGGGCACCCAGCCAGCTGGGGACTGTCCATCCGTCCGGCACCGTGGCACTCTGGGGAACACCTCTGCTGCCACATGGAGTCAGTGTGTCATTGTCCCCTCTGCAGGGCACTTCTTTGCTTTGTGCTCTGACTGGTGAATACCAAATAACAAAACATGAAGATTTAGTGAGCTTTCTCCTTTATGGTTTTGTAGGTAGAAATTTTTGACAGTGGGGGAAGGAAAATACTATAAAATCAAATGTAAAGCATTGCACCTCTTTTTGCCTTTCTTTTATTGCTATAAAAGAGTTTATAAGGGATAGATTTCCAGTAGTTAACAAAGCAACTACTTAACCCATGTATAGAATACCTAAATATTGGGAGTTAAAAAGCTGTAGCCCATTAATGCTACTTTGATGGGCCTTCATGAGACTGTGAATATTGGCATTAAACCCGACATTTTTTCCTTAGGCCTAACATTTCTTTTAATGCATGATCTTTCAATCTAGTTGACTTCAATAACTGCAGATTTAAGCCCTGACAACCTGCTTCAGCAAGGTGTTTAAGGGATTGGTCTTTTGGTGTTGCAGTCAAGATGTGCCCTGTACCACTGTGACCCTGTTGTCCACCACAAACCTGCACTTGCAGTGCCCTGAAAACCTCTTGTCACAAACAAGTGAAAGAAATGTTATTTTTAAATGCTTTTGTTGGGTATTGAAATAGGGATTCCTGCTTTGGAAGAGAGAACCTCAGGAAAGTCATTGAAAAGCCTGGACCTCCTGAAGATACTGATTCTTGCTGTGTGAAAGCAAAGTGATAAAGGGCAGTGGGGTGAATATCTGTAGGACTGTGTAAAATCATCACATACAGTGAAAGTACCACTGAAGAAGTTTAGCCACGTGGCAAGTTGTGTGCATTTATTAAACTTAAAATATGATTATGTGTGCATTTAAATGTATGTAATAAAAAGAAAATAAAACTCACAAAAACCAACCCATGATGTATAAATTTTATATTGTAAGATTTTCATGTCATGAATATTAAAGAAGAGTGTCATGCATAGATTGGTGGTGATAAAAATCATTCTCAGTTCGACAAACTACATTTATTTGGCTGTAAAAATCTGAGGAAAATTAAACAAAAATTCACAGAAAGCTCGTTGCAGTTAATGGAAAAATACGCTCCGTGTGGAACTGGATTAAACCTGTCCAAATATTACTGCTGGGTGACTAAAAGATTAGATGACTCAATAACATTAGAACAAGGATGATAAACCTATGTATAAACATCCTTTATCGTCATGTTCTTTACTTCAGTTTTCTCTTTAACCTGTTTTCTTTTCAGAAAATTTAGGACATCACTGAAAAATTATGATTTTCCAATCAGCGTTGTCTAAAATCTTTTTGAGAAGCAATAGAGATTTGCAGATGAATTTGTTAGGTTTCAAGATTGGAGGGTTAAAAACCCCATAACCCAAATCCTGATGGTATAAAAGGAATCACTGGGATTTTTGCTTTGGTTTTGGAGTTAACTCCAGCCTTTGTAAATGTCACTGTAGAACTCCCTGAGAAGAAAGGCTGGTCAATTGGGATGAAACCTCAATGCTTCTGGAGTAATTAAGGTGTGAAGCAAGCTTTCAATGGAGTATCTGAAAGGGTCAACCCCATCTGTCTGTTCAGAAAGTAATGGTCAAGTTTTATCTGTTAAGTAAACCCCCAGTCTGCATTCACACGTGCAACAGCATGTTTTTGGTGGTTTTTATTTTGATGAGTTGGGCTTCTCTCGGTGTGTGAAATGGAGTGGAATTCATCTCCCTGAGTGGTGCTTTTCCAGTGGGCAGCATTGCCATCTTTAACCTGTGTGCCACCGTATCCTGCCTGTGCTAACCCACCCTCCTCATGTGCTTGTTGGCCACAAAAGGATTTTGTATTTCCTTTCCTGGTGCAAGGGACTTTCACTGACACACTCCTAGGGAAGAAAATGGAGAAGTGAGAGGAACTTAGTCACAGTGAAGTCATCTTCATAGAGGTTAATTTTCAAGAGGGAAGGCTCTGAGCTATCTGTTGGTCTCTTTTGATATTTTTGGAGCTTTGTGAGCATGAAAGGCTGTGAGTGCTTAGTGTTACAGTTCACAGAGACTGTGGATGACACGTTGCTACCCTGCAGAAAGCCAATGTGCCTCTGACAAGTCTATTACCAGTGAGGCCTGACTGTGGCTTATTGCATTCGACATCTTTTTACAAAGGGTAAAGTGTTCTAAAGAATTTTGTGGAAGAACTGTGAGGAAACGATTGCAGCAATTTCATTTCTCCACACCAAAGACAATGCTGGTGTTAAAGTAGCTGACCTCCTCCAAAGCAGCTGTTATTTAAGGGCAGAAATGGTAAAATCTGGCCTTAAAATCAAGTCCAAGGTGGTATTTAGACTGCAAAACCCTTTGAGAAAGATCCCCTGGATCAGAAAGAGCAAGACCCTGGGTAGTTTAGCATTATAATTGGGTGAATGTGTATCAGAAAAACATAGGGTTGCTGCTGAGAATCCTGAAAGGCAAATTGACACATGGTCTAGCAAAACAGATGCATCCCAGGGATTGGAAAGAACAATTGCTGAATGTGTGGTGAAACACTGACAGGAGGACCGGGTAATGTACATGGTGTCCTGGCAGGAGCAGGGTCTGTAGGGAAGGAGGAGATGGGGATGGGTGGTGGGAAAGGCTCCCTCGTCCTGGAGATTGGCTGGCTGGACACTGTCTGTGCTGGTTTTTGCCCCAAAATTATATAAATCTATATTACAAACTAAACTAGATTCTATATTATATAATCTCCTAAATAGGCAGCTTCTTATGTTTTCCTGCTCCTGTGCACAGTTTCTCTGTGTTAATCCAATAAGTGCTGCTGGATTACAAGGCACTGGTTATCACAGGAAGGGTCATGACAAGCTTGAGCCTTCAAGCTGCAGCTGTACTGGCTGGAAAGGGCATCTCCCCACCACTCTGGGTGCTGTGCCAAGGTTTTTGCCTGTCCAGAGATGTATTGTGCCCCAGGAATCATCATCACTTCTGAGCCACGGAGGAGAAGTTTTGTGCCAGTACCCCTCAGTCCCTGAGGTTTGGGCAGCCCCATCATTGCATGGCAGTGGTTAAGCAGAGCACATGAAGCTTTGTGTGCTTGGGGGCTACTGAAAAACCTCACTTGCATGGGAAGATCGTAGAGTCATAGAATGGTTTATGTTGGAAAGGACCTTGGAGCTCATCCAGTCCCAACTTCCATCTTTCACTATCCCAGGCTGCTCCAAGCCCCATCCAGCCTGCCCTTGAACACTTCCAGGGAAGGAGCATCCACAGCTTCTCTGGGCAGCCTGTGCCAGGATCTCACCACCCTCACAGTAAAGAATTTCTTCCTAATATCTAATCTAAACCTGCCCTCTTTCAGTTAAAACCATTGCCCCCTCATCCTGTCACTACGTGCCCTTGTGAAAAGCCCCTCTCCACCTCACTTGTAGATCTCCTTTAGGCAGTGGAAGGTGCTGGAAGGTCTCCTCAGACACTTTTCTTGGAATATCTACCATAAAATAGCCCATGTGTTCCCTGAGCCCTGTCCAGCTAAGAGGATAGGTAGTAATTTTGTACCTCTCACCTCCTCATTAGGGGAATAATTAGGTGTGCTTTTCAAGATATGTTGACACTTCTGAGGTCTTTGTCTCTAATTATTATGATCTGTTTTGTCTCAAGTGTTTCACCTCTAGAATTGGGCAGCATTTTCCTGCCTTTGGGCAATTTGGCTATCAAAGCTGTTATTTTCACTCAATGTTATGGCCTGATATAATTTCTTGCTCTAATTCTACAAAAGAGAAAAATTGACATCTCAGTTTCTCAGCCTCCTACGCAGGGTAACACAGTGTTTGCCTTTTATTCCCAGAGTAACAGAGTTAGTTAGTGGTAAAATCTGGACCTGTTCTCTGTTACTGGAGAAGTAATAAAAATAAAATTATAGAGGAAATGGGTTTTTTGTTTGTTGCTATGTTGCCTTTAGGATTGAGAGATGTGCTACTGAAACTGGAGACTGAATGATGGCTCATTCTCTCTCCATTACTGGATGTTGCCTTTTTAATCAATCTCTAGGTCTTTGAACTAATTATTTTGAGGAGATATGAGGATGTGTAAGTGTTGCCTCCCTTCCCCCACACTGGCATGGCCTTTGAGGAGGGAAAAGACTTACACAAAGTCGGATATAAATCTTGACCCTGTCTGAGGAAATTAAGAAGGAGGTGGAATTACTGATAGGAGTGCTCGGCTCCATAATCCGAACAAGAATGAACATTTAGATGAGAAATGCTTCGGATGCTTAGGTGAATCCATAGTGAAGTTTAATTATGTCCTTTTGTGACTAAGCCTAAATTGCTGCCTTAACAGCTTTCCAATCAGTAAGGCTGGATGAAATGGTGTTAAATAATGTTACTGTTTTGCCACTAATATTTCTTAGGAGCAAGGCCACTCTGTTAATTTTCCATGAGCAGCCATTTTCTGCTCTGCTCCAGCTCCCTCTGATGCTGTCGGGAAGGTGCTCACCCATGGGAGTGGGAGCTGATTGTGCCATGGGCAGCCGTGGTGGGCACAAGCTGCTGTCATCATTCCAAGAGCAGCAGGCCAGTTCAGACCATCAGATGGCCAGGGGAACCCAGGGTCCCAGTGCAGTCAGGAAAATTGAGATCTGCATCTGAATCTTTTTATTACCAGTGCATGGTTTAGGTTTTGCAGCTATTTGTCTTCTTTGACTGCATAGGATCAGGGATGGGGATGAGACCTGGTTTGCTGCCTGGAAGTTAAGCAGCCCATAATTGTGCCTTGCTTCTAAGTTCTCCATGTGCCCAGCAGTGAGGCATCACCCAGTATGCTGCAGCCCTTGACCACTGGCATAGTGGGGCATTAACAAGCCTGCGTGGGCACATATGCTCATATCTGGCAATACCCGTGTCTTGTGGAGAAGGGCTTTATCAGAGTATGCTTTCAAAGTATTAGAGATGCAGAGATTTAAGTGGGTGGCCCAGTGGTACTCTCGAAGCCGCAGAACAGCTCAAGCTGGTGGCAGAAGGAGGATCAGGAGCTTTAAGCCTTATTCCCAGTGTTTGCTCTAAACACTAATGAACACTTTTCTTAATGCAAAGCCAAAGCCTAAAGTCTGTGTTGTGAAATATCCAGGAGAGTGAAACCTAGGATGCTCATAAGCCAGTTATCTTCAACCCTCCCAGGCATTTAATGCAGAGTCACAGTCCCGACTCACTCTTCTATACCATTATGAGTAATAAAGGTGGTAAAATTATGTTCATCTCTGATTACAGTTATTTATAGCAGTTTCTCATGTTCAGGAAAAAACATACAACTAGTGTCCAACTTAGAGTAACTACCAAAACAACCCACAGCCCAAAAAGCAACAGCATTCATTCTTAGATGTACAATTTCATTGTACTTAGTCATCACAGGACTCCTCAGGAAGAAAAAGAAAACCATGTAATTAATTAGATGGGATTTTGGAAAAAAGTGGATAGAAAACGTGTTGTGGTACCCAGATGTGCATGTTATGGACAGGTCTAGTAGTTTCATTTGGATACATACTCAAAAGTAATTCCCTATTCCCTTCTGCCATGCAGATAAGAGCATCTGCACTCTCATTTATTATTTATCTATGAGCAATGTTTTTCTTTTAATTAGAAATGTCAAAGTAAAATGATCTTTTCTGGGACTAGAAATGGCTAGAAATGGCTCTTGTACGTAAAGGGTAATGTGTGCTTGGAAAATGTTAATACATTTCAATTAGTGAATATCATGTTAAAGCTACTGTACTGCACTGAGCTTTGTAGAAATAGTGTTTTGGAGGAGATGATGAAATTTAATAAAATTATTTTTGATCAACCATTCTTTCTATGTGGTTAATATCATCCCCATATGTTACAAAGCCTTTTGCTATGAAGTGTAACATGTAGGATGAGAGGCACTGCTGTACCACACCTCTGCTCTGCACTTACCCCATTTCACATTTGGTCACTTCTCAGTTTGCTGCATTGATTGCTCTTTGTAATTAAATTCTTAGCAGCAAATTCAATTTCTGGACAGCTGTGGCAGTGAACATGTTCCTCCTGTGTCTCCTTGGATGGTGTTGCATAGAAAAGCGAGGCAGCACTTGCAAAAGCTGTCAACCATCTCTAGCAGGAGGAGCTGAGAAGGGAAGTACAGAGAGGGTAAGGATTAGTCCTGCCAGTCCTACATGCCTTATATTAACACTGTTGAATGAATGAAAAGGCATCTGTATTTTTGGGATATGGTTTCCATTCCCTTTCTTGGGGCAGTGTGGCTCTGGGAGGGTGGATGCTGCGGATGTTGTATATTCAGTTCCATGACAGAAGTACTGGAGCAGGGTGCTAACAAAGGGGATGCTATTTTTAGTGTTCAGTGCCACCTGGGGACCACATCACTCAGGAAAAGATCTGCCCATTTAGATTAACCTGGGCATGCTCAGTCCCACTGTGCTACAGACAGACCTTCCCACACGGCTTCCCATTTTTTGATGTGGCCAAAGCGGAGTCCACAGCCTTTGGGTTGCTAGACTTTGCTAAATAACCCAGCTTCATCAGCAGTAAATCTTTTAACCGTTTTTAAAAAGGAGCAGCTGTAGGAAGATTAATGTGTTTGAAAGCATCAGTCTATGACAAATGGTGTTTTTTGGCAACTCTGGCTCATGTGGCAATTTCTCTGGAGTCAGTGGGATGACTTGCTTGAGCAGAGGCCATTAGTCACAGTGCCTGCACAGCCCCAGTGAAATGTGTGGCACTAAAGGAAGGATGCTGCTTCTCAGAGGAAGGCACGGATTCAGCTTTACTGAGTAGATGATGTTGTAGGCAATCATCCCTGCTCTGTACTTCCATCATTTTAGGAAGCATGACTGAAGAAATTGTTTCCTTCAAGAATTCCCATTATGTTTTTACTCAGTTTAGATGCCATTGGGTCAGCAGAAAGAGAGTCTCCACTAGCCTAGAAGCTGTGTACATTCTTACCACAAGTAACAGTCTCTGCTGTAATCATTTGTAAGCTGGTGATGAGGGCTGTGATGGATTTGGATAACTTCAGTAGTCATAATTTCTTCATCAGGTTAAAACAATGCAGATAGACTGGGATATAGTGAAATTGTTACCTACAGGTGTCCAAAAGCAAAACCCTGACTAAGAAAGCCACTCAGATCAAGTAATAATATTAATGTTTCCAGATTTCCCCAGACAGCTGCATATGAAGTTTCTTCAAGTTGCAGTGCATTTTCCATGGTGTGGTATAAGGTGCGAATGGCAGGAAAGGTTTGCAGCCTGGGTTGTGCTGCTTTTATCATTTAGTGGTTTTTTTTTTTTCTCTGGTGATCTGATTCAACATACAGCTCATAGCACCAAAAGGCTGCTTCCCAACAAGGTATGAAGCAAGACTTGGAAATTCTTCTTATTAATAAAACAACAACAACAAAAACAATAAAAAAGATTGAACAGGTTAAAACTAGACTGCCGAACCCAATCCACTAATGATCCTGGTCATGATGAAAGTGATGGTATTCTAAAAACAGTGGGGATAAAGATACCTGCTCTGAGAAAGGTAAACAACCAGGTGAAGATAAAAAGAGACATCTTTGGCTAATATAGGAAAAATACAGGAAAAATAGCAAACAAAAATGAGGAATTATATCTATTATATAAAATAGGTGATGTTGTGCCAAAATATATCAAAGAATTAGGGAGAGATTTTAGACTCCTAGAGAAGAGAGAATAATGTTTACTTTACACTGACTCCATTATTGATAACGTCTTCAGTGTTTTATGATGAAAGGATACTCACTCATGTAATACCTTTATGGAAAATAATTAGTAGTAAAGAGCTTGTAAAATAACTGGAAGGATGATTTAAATCTAGAGAACAAATACTCAATTAATGTATATGAAGACTTTGGTATGATAATGAGTAACAGAAAATTCTGGGAAATATTAAAAAAAAAAGGTTATTGTTTCTCTAAAAAAAAGACAGCCTCGGCTGTCACTACCCCATAAACCTGACTAAAACAGTGTAGCAAATAACAGGGGAGAGAAAATCATTATCTTGCAAATAGAAAAATCATGGATTTCATTGGAATGAATCATGTCAGACAAATTTCATTGCTTTTTTGTGCTTGGTATCGTATTGCATTGAAATCTCCTCATAAAAGCAATTCAGCCTGTGCTTTGAATCCCATCACACAGATTGATAAGTGACTGAGGAACTAAAGACAGAGCAATGACATGTCCAGACAGAAATTCATAGCAGGTAACTTATCCACAGAGCAAAAAGCATTTTTATTTAGCATTTCCTTTGATAAGGGCAGGTTTTAAGTATGCTCAGCAGCTGTGTAGATGATACTAAACTGGCAGGCATAGGAAGCACTGAGGAAAAAGGAATAATTCATGGCATGGAGATACTTGGTTGCTACATGTGTAACTTAGTGACAAATCATCCAATAAATTATTTTCACACCCTCAGTGTTAGCTTTATTTTTTCTTCAGTATTTTAGGTGTACACAAAAAAAGATGACATGAAGCTCTGCCTTGTTTCTATGCAAGAGAAAGGGTTGGCCATGTGCAGTGAATCGACTGGATGTGCCTTAAGAGCAGACTTGTAGTGCTTTGCTCAGAAGGACGCCGAGCCAAATTTGCCCAGATTTGCAATGGAAATCCAGTTCTGTCTCACATCTCTTTTAAGGGCTGTTCCTGGACATTTAGGCAGCTTTTTGTCTGCATGCGTGTTTGGTAATTTTAATTTTAAAAGTTCCATCTCGCCTGTTAGTGATGTAATACAACAAATACCAGGGCATGCAACTGGTAAGAGACAGTATAGATCCTGGCCCCTGGTCCATCAAGCCTCTACAGATACATGCTTAGCTCTGAGGTTGGGCTGAATATGAAAATACTCAATATTTTGGGTTTAAAGGGTAGATCCACATTCTGGAATGCTCTACTGTGTAACTGCAGGTGGGAATGCTCTCCCAGATGATTCAGTGTCTGCATGGTAGCTAGTATCTACCAATAATTAAAAAAATTACTTTCTAATGACTCTTTAGAGGAGAATTATATTAACCAGTAAAAATTACTTCCAGTGAATAATTAAAGTATCTGTAGTAAAAATAATCTAAAAGATGTGTTCAGTGGAACATAGAAACCTGTAAATAGGAAATTCTAAATAGAACCAGGGATAAAGGGTGTCAGCATAACAGATGAAATTCAGTGTAGTAAGAAAGATCAGTTTGGTGACAAAAAGTGCTAGTCTGTTTTGTGGTGGCTTTCCCTGAAGAAATAATAGAAGATATGAGTGATGAAGGGTATAAATAAACAGCTTATGGAAAAATGCAATTAAAATTCAAATTTGATTCAAACTCAATTCAAATGAAATTCAAAAGTTCAATTCAAATTCAAATAGATTGTAAATGGTTGTAATGGGGAGGGAAAATGCGGCATCACTTTTATTCTCCAGTTTATGGCCCCTGAGCACTTAGTTGAAGCTGAGCTGTCTGGAATACCAACAGCATGAGATGAGGACATCTCACTGCTGACAGGGTGAACGATTTGGGATGTCTGTGGTGACCGGGGCTGGCTCCTGGACTCCTGGGTCCATCTCTGCATCCTGTGGTGGCAGCAGTGGAGGCTTTCCAAGGCGCTTCCTTTTCACTGGGGAGCAAAGGTGTGGTATAAAAATATTTTCCTGGGAAATTGGGGTGGATTTAGCCTTTTAAAATCAAATACAACATATCCTGCGGGACAGCACTGATGGAACTGCTGGCTTTAAAAACCCTTGCAAATGCAGGTAAGATGGTTACCAAAACAATGTGGACACAGCTTCTGCCCCTTTCCCCGGTGCCCTCTCAGAGCCCCCGTGAGAGCTGTGGTGGATCCCGGGAGCCAGAAGCCTGTCCTGGCTGGCGTGAAGTGTGCATCCATTTAGGAACACATCTGATGGCATCCCATGTTGCTAAGGCTGCTTGAGGGCTGAAAGCTTTGTCCCTTCCTGGCTTTGTCCCCTCCTGTCTTTGTCCCCTCCTGACTTCCAGCTCCCGGCAGTGCCTGAAGCCAGAGGGACTTTAATGAGCCTGCCTCTCACAATAGTGGAGACCAAGGACCAATTACAAGGCTGTGTTTGGGTTTCAGGATCATTAAATTAATCAGGAAAATGCAGCCTAGTTCCTGTGAGGATGTTGTGTTTTGCAGCTGATGAGACTGTGTTCTACCTGCTGCCTTTGTCCGCTGCCCAGGAACAGCGAGAAAAGCTGAAAAAAAGGAAAAAATATCCTATTGGATAAAGAACCAGCTTAATGTTCAGTATTGTAAGATGAAAACAACCCTGGGTGTGGGATGTTCTGTTGACTTCATGCAACCATGCTGCAATATTATCTGCATGTACCTAGTTTACTCTGTGAATGTATAACAAGACAGCTGATATATCTCTTTGTAATGTATCCCTTGGAGTTAAAACAATCCCCTACTTCCTGTTTGGCAGCAATGACCTTGCCTGCTGCCTCCATCTTAGTTTTATTTCTTTCTTTTCTTTAAAATCCTTTCATTTATCTCCTTTCCCTACTAGGCTTGTGCTTCCTCCCCTGCTATAGCAGAGGCAGGTTTAGAAATGGTTTTATGAACTGAATTTACAGAGATAAAGAGCCAGCTCCTGCAAGTCATCTGTACATAAAAGACCAATTAACCTTGAGAATCAATCCTGAAGGAAGCTGAGGAAGATTTCTGCTATTCATAAGCCTATGGTGTTTTTTCTTTTCCCTTTTTCCTTTGAAATGTGCCATTGGATCAAGCTGTAAAGAAGCTCCATTGACTTCAATGGTGCAAATGAAATTACATTTTGATACTGAGTTTGACTCAGTAGTTTCCTTTGAAGAATGCATGTTATAGGAAAAAAGCGCTGGGACAAGTTGTAGCTTCGGTAAAGATATAACAGGGTGACTTTGTACCAAAGAAATTTCTTTTAATCAAGAGAGTTGTAGAAATCTTTGCAATTTACATTTTTCACGGCTTTCTCTCTGGAGCAGAAATTCAGTTCTGTGAAGTTGGATGTAAATGCACGAGGGGTCATTTTACAGAGCGTTAGTGTAGATAGGAGTTATCAAAATAGAGCAAGTTGTTTGTTTAAAGAAAGAGAACATAGGCAGCGAAGACAAATATTGGCAACCAGTTCTGTTATGCTGAAGGATGACTTGGTGATAATACCAAAGATTTAAATGAAAAGTGGCTTCTAGATGTGGGGTGAAACCTTCATACTTACATTGAAGGTGTGAAATACACTGGAATCTCTCACTGCTTTCTTGGAGCATTACATTCACAGAGCACTGGCTTTATGGTTTTTTAATGTGCAAATGTGCTCTATATAGATACCCTTGATTTTAATAAACAAATGACTCTTGGTTTAGAGAACATTTCTCACCAGTCTAAATAAGATCTCATGTCTGACATGCTACAAATTGGGAATTGTATTGAATTTATAATTTTCTCTCTAACTTTTGCAAGACTTTAATAAAGTCAAGCTAGAGGAAAAGAATTATCATTTGGTTATTGAATCATACTTTGGAGTTAAAAAGAGATCACATTAGGGAAATTCAAGGAAGGAAACTCTTACTACTTACAGGAAGCCGATAAGAAACCTCCAGTGAAGCCAAGTTGGCATAGGAGTCTGGAAATTCATAGATATTTGCAAATTGCAATGTGACAATCCTGAAAAGCATTGAAGTTGTCCTTGAAGTCGATAAGAGATGAGAAAGCTTCTCTCCTCAGCTGAACTCGAGGACAATTTTTAGCTCTGAAGCAAATATTGTTTGGTTTTTATTTTTAAAAAGTCTGAAATGCAAATCTCCCTCAGCTTCTCCTGAAGGAGGATGAATTCAAAGTATGCTGGAGGCAGGGGAAGTTTTTCCTCTGAATTCAGGGGTTTCTTTAACTGCTCTGTGTCCTTCCCTCCCATCCACTTCTCACTTACAGCCTGTGCTCGTGCTTCTGTGTTCTAGCTTCTTCTCAATAAAAACACGGAGCTGCTCTTTTTATAGCTGGCTTTGCAACAGTGTCATAGGATGCTGTAAGAGTAAAATACATTAAAGATATGAGGATGTATAAGCAGCTCCAGTCTATAATAAACTTCATCCTCAGTCTGTCCTTGATGTCTAGTCATGCTGTGTATAACTACACACATGGCTGAACAAAGCAGTGAGCTTGGGTGATAGACCTGAGGACTTTTATAATTTGGATAGCATAAAAATACTGTGACATCAGTGAAGGCCACATTGTTATTAAACCTTTTCACCAGGGCATTTTGGAAATGGTGAATGGCAATGGAGCTTTCTCTCCTCTTGCTTCAGTCCTGTGATTCCCCTTGGAGCTGGTTCCTGCCCCAGAGGGATTTCTTCTCGGGTGAGGTGGGGACAGTTGCGTCTCACAGGTCACTTTTAAAATAGTTTTTTCTGTGTGGAGAACTTTCCTTTTAAAAGAGATTTTTCCTTCTCTCATTTAATTTCTTTATCCACACTAGATTTATTGGTTCACAGAGTGAGGGTCCTGCTGTCAGCTTTGCTCTGCTCACTTTGGCTTACTTGGGACTCCAGAAATGTGGCAAATGCAGTCAGAAAATAGCAAAGTGTGAGCTGCTTCTCCAGCAAAGCAGGGGACTCTTCCAGCCTCTTCGGAAACAAATAACACATGTTTTATCACACAGTTTTTCTGCTGACAGATCATATTACATTTTTTTCTTCCCAGTTGATGGGAGTACCAAATCCCCAGTGGCAGGAGGACTTTGTGGATCAAATCCAGGGTGCCCTTTCAGAGCTTCATTCTCTAAAGGTTGCAGCCTTATTGCACCGTGGAAGTGAAGACAATTTGGTGTATTGTATGGTTTGGTCCTGGGTACAACTTTTTTCTTTTCCTGCTTGAAACTGGTTGAACGATAGTTACTGATTTGGTGGATTTGGATGGTGGCCCTTTTCTGAGTCAGTTAAAATCTGAGCTTCTCTGGAACCAGCTGTTTCCCTGCTCAGCATAGCTCAGAACAAGCACACACCAGTTCAATATAGAAGTCAAGCTTCATTTTTAAAACAAAAAGTGAAAAAGAAATCTGAAGAAGACAAGGCTAGATGTTAAGGGTTTGTCAACTTGGAGGTTAAAGTATTCTGTACCATTTGAGTGAAAAAGTGGATAGTCTATATATAAAATAACTAGTGAGAATATGTGGGCCATAAAGATTTTCTTAAATGGTTCAGTTTGAAAAGTTTACAATAATGTGGTCACTTCCCACAAAATTTCTCAGGAAATCGATGCTTTTCCAAAGAGCATTTTTTCGACCAGAAACTCCCAGCCAATTCCTGTCCATAAGTACTGACCTTACTGAGCCAGAGCCTCTGCCACAGTGTAAGGCCAGATGAGGTCCTTCTGGATGAGAAATTTGCCCTGCTGTGGTCTGGAGCATTTCAGCAGCAGCAGGAGCTTTGGGGGATCCTTGGAGAGCATCTTTCAGAGACCTGCCATCATTGTATTCCCTGCTTCAGTAGGAGTACAGAAGCAGATCTGTATGTCCTGGATGTATTTATGGGGTAAGAAGATGTTCTTTGAGGGGTGATCATTTCTGTGGTAAACACTAAGCACCTCCTTTCCTAAGTTTAAAACCAGGTTTTTTTACCTCTAGATTTCCTCCTCCTCCTATTCCTAGAACAATTTATTTTCTGCCTTTTCATGTGTAGCCTCCTAGCTTTAAGCTTACAAATGTCCTGTGTTTGTGCTGAATATAATCTGTTTAATAGAGAATGATTGCCTGAGGCTACAGATCTTAACCAAGCATTAGGCAGATCTAATTCAGCTGTGGTGCTTATTGGCCTGCAAAAGCCAGGGGGGTTTTGTTGTCTGGTTGTTTGGGTTTTTTAAAATTTTTATTATTTCCCCTTTCCTGGCTACATAAATCTTCAGAGAATCTGTAGTCATGTGTTAAAGCTTGCTTGGCCTGAGGAGTTAATCCTTTCTAAGACAAGCCTTTTCTCTCTCGCCTGTGTGGGTATTCATGAAAGCTTGGTGTAAATCCTGGAGAGTTTTCTTCAGAAACTCATGAGGCCTCTTTGAGGCCTTTGCTCAGGAAAGCACATTATTCACCTAAGGAAGATACCACCAAAGCCACTCTCTTTAACGTTTTCCTCATATCTCATAATCTTAATTTAGACTAACCTCTGCCTTAACTTTGGACAAGTAAATTGTTTAATTGCTGGAATTTTTTTTCTTTCTCTAAGACAGAGAGCACAGACTGCCCTGCCCAATCTTCCTGCAGCAACTCCCCAACCTGAGCTCCAAGGGTTAAGAGCTATTGTGCGTTCTGTGATTTTTAGTAGGGTTTGAGATGCCAATAAATCTGTGACTCCCTTTCTTTCTTGCCTAACTTCTCCTCATGAAAAATAGTTTTTCAGCTGTCTGGGCTCACATTCATTTCCATGAACTCACTTTGGTTCATCAGGACTTTAGGGGGAGCCTGTGACTGAACATGATCATAAAAGAGCACTTTTTTTTTTCCCCATAGGATGAAAGTGAAATGGTTATGTGAATATATATTGAATAATGAGATGATTTTAAAAAAGAAGAATTATGTATGAGATCCTCTTAGGTAAAAAGACAAACTTTACTTGCCTGTGAGTCCTAGGAAACCTTTGTTCTTTTATGACTACTGAATTGTATTGGAAATCTTCCTCTCCAAGCCACCCAGCCAGGGTTGTACTAAATCCATGAACTCCAGACACAAGTAATTACACAGGAAACACTCCAACTGTCCTGGAGAGCCTGTATAGTCCTACAGTCCTCTGTGACCCCAGATACAGCCCTGTGGGCATATCTTCCCTTTCAGCTCTGCATGCAGCCTCACAGATCACCTTTTCCCAGGTGGGGAAGATCACTTAAGCTTGGCTTTCCTGAACTCATTATTCTGTTTGTTGCTAATTAGCAGCAGAGGTGTTTAGCTGCTAATTCATGTTCTTCACTGCATGGGGTGTCTTCAGATGATTTACCACTGTGGGAGCTCTGTTACTGCCCAGGACCCAGGTGGGTGAAGTGTCTGTGAGGGGTAATATCCTAAATCACGTGCGTGGTCAGCTGTGCCTTGCAGGCTGCAGGTTTTTCACCACCAACCCAGAGGTGGGACCTTACTTTGCAATGAGTTTCCTATGGGCAAAGAAAGACCCTGAGAAGCTGCTTTCCTGCTTCTGTCTACCATCTAACATGATGCAGCTTAGGGTTTGGGTAGCATGTGGTTGTAGAAGAAAAAGGTAATTAGAACTTGATGATGTGCCTGGTAGCATCATCTGCACCATTTTTCCTTCTCTAAAAGTTACTTTGTGTAATGGCCCCATGCAAACAGCTGGTGGTCAGCTACATCATTACTGTTCCAGAATACTGAGACTTATTCTCTGTGCAGAATGTGAGAATGGTGTTTAATGGTCCAGTTACACTCACTTCTGTCTACAGAATTTAGGTCCTGGCTCTTCAGATCGTTTCTCTGTTTAGGATCACTTGTGATGCGAGCTGGTGTGCAGCTCCTGGCAGCTGAGGGGCTGCAGGCAGGACCAACCACTGGTGCTTATAAATTGCTTCTGAGCAGCAGATGATGAGGTTGGGGATTGCCTGTGTGCCTGCAGCGTGCTCGGTTTCACAGTTGCACAGCTGTAGTGAATGGCGAAAAGGAAAAGGCGTCAGGATGTGCACCATTATCCTCCAGTGTGCATTTATCATCAGGCAATGAACAACATTTTCTCGCTCCTCTCTGTGAGTGGGTTGAGGACATCTCCCACTGTGTTGCACTAGTAAGGTTTGGTGAGGCACCTCCCAAACCCATGAGAGGGTTGTTTTTGGTTGCACCTCCGTGATTTGCCCTGTCAGGTTGTGCCTCTTCTCCAGGTACCTTAAAGTGCTTCCCGGCTTCAAACCCAAAAGAAATCCTGGGATTACACCTTCCTCCTCCACTCTACAGGGCACCCATCACCCTCCACTGCTATCAGATGGCCCTTTGGCCTCCATGAGGAGGACATGACCCCAGCATCCCTCAGTGACTCTGCTTCCTGACCATGGCTTTCACACCCAGCAAACAGCTGTGTTGCACTGCCAGCATGAGGAAAACATCTCAGAGCTCCTCCTCTGGCCTGGCTTCTGCACACACTGCTGCTTGCTGATGGCCCTGCCCTTCCTCATGTGTGTTTTTATCCGTAAGGGCCAATTAAATCACTAATGCTGTCATTTGTCTGCCCACATGACTCCCAAGCACCTTACATTTTGCTGTATAATAACGCAGAGGCACTTGTTTCTTTGAGGCTGTCTCTGTGAATCACTGTAATGTATTTGCACAGTGAAAGGGATTTGGAATTAATGCAGCTTGAATTGTGGCTATTGATTTAGCCCCCCTTTCAGTTTGGCACTGTGTTTTTAGCAAAGACACCCCGGCCGATCAGTTCATATCATGCTGAATCATTGGTCAGGGGGGATTTTTATTTTAATATCCTTGGATGGTGGAGTGGGGATAGTGGTGCTCCAGGAACAACTCAGCCCCAAAGGGATCAGCCACTCCTGGGTTTAATTTTGTCCTGATTTACTGCAGCATCGTACAGTAAAAAAACCACAAGAAGCAAAGCAAACCCCCAAGCTCAGGCAGATGGCCTGTGCTGGTAATCCTTCATCGTAATGGCTCCTGACAGAGCAGCTGTGCCTCACTGCTTCTCAGGGTTTTCCATCGGGAGAACAGTTTTCCTGGGATATGAAACTTGGCTGTAGCAGTTTGCTTCACTCGGGCATCTCTCACAGAAGAGGACACACAGAAGAGGGACTGACATTTTTGGAAAGGGAAGCAACCTCGTTGCTGTTGAGATAATCTGCCGTCACGTGACTTTTTGCTTACCACTTGTGTTTATGTATTTTTAAAAATGCGTTTCAGCCTTTAAATTGGAAAGCTTTTGTAGAGGCTGGAGGTAAAAGCCTACAGAAGCAAAACAGCTTAAAATGGTCACAGATCTTCACAAGAAACTGACATGGAGGCAATGGTGAGTCAGGGAGTGTGGTGTTTCTCATTGAGGATTTGATTATGCAGTTCATTCCTTCTCTTTGTGGGTTCCATGGACGTAAAGCTAATACTTCTGCAGGAAATCCCCAGGGTTCTTCACTGGGGGTTTCCTTCAGAACCCCCCAGGTTGTTTTCTGCAGAAAACCCCCAGAATGCCTGACTGACTTTGCCATCTCTTGTGTTGGATTTTCCAGTGCTGCTGGAGATGTCAGATGGGTAGAAAGGCTGTAACTGAGATTTGCTGCCTTTGGTTCTGTACCTCTCTGTATGTGTGTGAAATACTCAGCCAGGGGTGGAAGATTCATAATTATTTCTCCGTCTCTGTGCCTAGTGGTGCATAGTTGTATATTGATTTGCTGTAGTTGAGATGAACAGGCTAATTACAATGTTTCATTATGAACACTGAATTATGGCATTAGGCAGCCAGTTGTTTTGTGTGTGACAGGTTGTGAATAAATATGATCGGACACTGCAGGGAGATAGGCACGTGGAAGGTAGTATGTTGGGAAGGCATGGAGTGGCTTTGTCAGGGCTGCTCCTTCCCTGGAGTCTCCCTTAGCGCTGCAGGAGACTCTTAATTCACGTTGATTGGGGTTATCTCTGCGTTGGGTGTTACAATGAATTAGTGCTGATGGTGTCTCCATCTGATGTGATAAAGCTTCGGCTGGGTTCTGTGGGTTGTGCTGTGGTTATATTCTGAGTCCTGACAAAATTTTAAGTCTGCAGTATTTCAAATGAGGGAAAATGTTCACTGGATTGGTTCTGTGCCTTTTTTTCCCCCTTTTTTTTTCCCCTTAGTGATGCCATGGTGATTTTTTGCCTTTTTATATATACCCCTTTTTATATACTCTTTTTTATAGCTTTTATGCTTTTAGCCCACATACTTCTAATTCCTCAGGTTTGATAATTAGCATAGACCCAATATTCCATTTAGCAGGAGACCAAACATCTTGGAAGCCTCGCAGTCGGGGGTCAGAGAGCCCCAGACACCAAGGCCCTCTCCAGAACACATTCTGTAAACTAAGATAGGCCCATCCAGGGGGAAGGTTCCTCGGGATGAGGGCTTCACTCGAGCCTCTCACTGGGGGATCTTTGATAGATGTGCTGATTCCCAAGGCCTATAGCTGTATATGGGGTGTATCGTGGGGGTGCATTTCAGTGTGCGCTTCTCAGCGCATTCCACCTGGACGGAGAGCACACCTTAAGGATCCTTAAATAAATACCAAGGTAAACCTCTTCTCCATCTTAACCGTGTTTGGCTCTGATTTTAAGACCAGGGAAAGGCAACATTAGAAGAAAATGTGCTGGGTGGGATTTTCAACCTTCCATGTTAAAGGGAATGTTTTCTAATGCATTTTGACAAGCGTACTTTAGCTGGAAAGCAGACTATCTCCTGTTGCAAGGATATTTCAGAATGAAATATCCTTGCTTTTCAACTGAGCAAACCCCACAGCTCAAACATTCCTCCCTCCTCCCCTCCTTCCTACCAGCCTTCAGAGCGAATGACTTTGACATCCTGAGTGGTTTCAGCTTAAAGACTCTCAGGTGGCAGGGACTCCTCTGAGATGACATGTACCATCCTCTGGAGGCCCTGCCTCTCTCCTTGGACAGTCAAAAGAGACATTTCGACTCTTTTAAATGAGGACAGCAAACTTCCAGTCTCCCAACTCAGGACAGATTTGATACCAGTGAAAAAAGTACAGTTTGTGGAGAAAAACAGAAACGTAATCATGCTGTAGCTATGCTTAATTCTGATTTTCAGAGCCAATTAAAAATATATTTGGTTGCCCACTTCAAATTATAAGCATGTCATGCCCATACAACATCTCTTAATTTCCACTCTTCTTCCTTCAGTGTTGAGCCTTGCTTAAAACCTCAGAGCTTATGAAGTACACTGTGGTCAGTGGTGGGAGGAGGCTGTGGGAACCTGTGCCAGCGTTAGCCTGAGAAATGCAGAGTTGACAGTATTTGGAAATCAGCTGCTTTATATGCACATTGCCTTTCAGTATATTATTATACTTTTTTTTTCTTTTTTTGGCACCTTGACTGCATTAACCTTGTGCTGGCTCTGTGGGGCTGGCTGACACAAGATGGATGATGTTGGTGGCCTGGCACAGCAGCCCACACGCCTGCAGAGGGGAAGCCTGTTTGCTCAGTAAAGGCACGTTGAGCAGCACTACCTGCCTAATTGGCTGCACAGCCCTGTGCCCCTGATTTTATGTGATGAGCTTTCCTTGGCAAGAAAACAGATGGATTATTAAGAAAGCTTTGCAGAATGATAAAAGTGGGGCTAAATGTTCCTATTTTGCTGCTTTTTGAAGCTCTGCAGAAGTGCTGTTTGGAATTGCCATGGCGAGGGCTGCTGCAAGATTTCTTCCCACGGCAAAAGCAGCTCCCTTGCAGCAGTCCCTTAGGCAGGATCAACACTACAGATTTAGAAAGCTCTTAAGGAAGAGTTTGATCCAGTCTTTTGACCCTCAGGAGACCTGCATTTGATTTTCTTGTGTGCCACTTGCCACAGCACTTGGGGCATGATTCCAAGCTGGTGAAGAGCCCAGCTGCTGTCGTAACAGATGCCTGGATGGGAGCAAAGCTCTTTTGTACCTTTTACAAACAAGGATCTAAATGTCCTGGCTCTCAGCTCCTGGGCAGAATTACATTTGGGATAAGAGCACTTGTCTTCCCTGAAAGTGTTCAGGGACAGGTGGGATGGGGCTTTGAGCAACTTGGTCTAGTGTGTGGCATCCCTGCCCATGGCAGGGAGGTTGGAACTAGATGATCTTTAAGGTCACTTTCAATCCTAACAATTTTGTGATTCTGTGTTGGAAAGACGCTCTGAGGATAAAGTCACCAGAGCACCCAAGCTGTGCTTCAGTGTTCTGTATCACAAGGAAGCAGATGTAAGCTAAACACTTAATTAGAGGATTTTTTTATAGACCCTGATTTCAGATCTTAGATCTAGAGCTGAGAAGAGCATTACAGAGCAGGTGTGGACATCAGGGCTGTCCTCACCCATTTCACTGGGTGTCATCACTACCTCAGAATTTCAGATTTTCCAGTTAGGGTAGGAATATGAACCCCTGCAGACAGGTCCTGCTTCAGACATGAATTTGCAGCAAGCTTAGTGAATGTCAGCTGGTCCAGAGTTCATGTGCTGAACTTGCATCATGCTTGGAAAAGTTTTGCTTAATGGAGACTGGCTTGAGTAGGGAGTACAGTCTTCCCTCATACACTGGCATCAGGTAATGTTCCAGCTTTGGGGAGAGGCATATGTTTGTTCTATTCTTAAAATTCCAGACTTGCTTTGAATTTTGCCTTTGGTGCTTTTGGTTGGTTCCTGTACATTTTAGTCTAAGTCTGTGCAACTCCCTCCCCAGCTGCATGGCAAGGATGTGGAGCCCGACTGTGGATCTGTCTTGGAGCAGTGCAGCAAATCTGAGCCTTCTGCTGTGTAAATCCCTGATTATCTCCTTCCTTACGCAATGAAGACGCTGATAAACTCGGAGGGAGTCACATGCAAATCCTGCAGCCCCAGGAACAAATATGACGCCTCTTTTAGCTCTGTGTGCACTCGAGCCCCTGCAGCCCTTTCTGTGCTCTGTCATGGCAGTCAGCACGGTCTTGTTTCTATTTCGAGCCTCAATTGATTGAACTTCTGTTTGCTGGGTTTTGGCTCCGTTTCGCCACGCTACCTGAAAAGGAACTGAGGGAGCAAACAGCTTTCCTGAGCTATTGTTACTCCCTGGGGCAGGTCCAAACAGCTTGACCACCCCATACAGCCATCCTGAGGGTTGGCCAAGGGGATTGGGACAAGAGGGGAGTCTGGCATCTGCTCCTTGCTGGAAGGATCAGGCTGATCTGGCTTGGCAAGGACACAAGGAAAATTCTCATTGGAATCTCTGATGTCACGAGGGAGGGAAGAGGGTTGTCACTGCCCCAGGAAAAGGGTTGTAAATTGTGTTTCCTGCTCCGCTTGCTGAGGAATATTTCCATCCAAATCTTTTGTGACCTTTTCCCATGGGAGTTTTACATGGAAATAGGAAACAGAAATAATGAAAGGGGAGAAAGTGATTATGTGGAGCTTGTGGGGAAATATTACTGCAGCTGTTTTAGCTGGAGCTTTAGGTCACAGTCCTTAAAGGAAAGGGAAGAGCCTTTGGTTGTTCCTGGTTTATTGTGTGGGTCTGAATGCTGCTATGCTTTGTCCTGAATTATTTATTGTTCCTCTTGTATTTCTGGGGCACCTGTATCCCATCTGCTCAGCAATGACCTGGTCTTGTCTCAGGCCAGGTTAGGGTGGTCTGCTGGCAACTGCTCTGATTCAGAGCAGCATGTGCTTTTCTTGAAGTGTGATTTTTATCTTACCAGAGCCACAGGTTCATCTCCAGCAGCTGAGGTGAAGCACTGAAGCACTCATGGTGCTATGAATGGTCAGTTGCATTGCCCCCATGATGTGTTTCCCTCTCAGCGTCCATCGGGATATTTTCTATCCAGCTCTAGATGCTTGTTTCCTTGCTCCTGACAATCCCCTGTGGCTGGTCTGAACCTGCGTAGAGGTTAATTGGAGTGGAGTTTGTGTATTTGCATGTTTGTTGGGATGCCACAGAGACAGAGGCCGCAGGAGAGATCACGAGGCTGGAGTAGTGCTGGATGAGGAGAATAGATTTGTAATCAACAGAAAGGAACAGATGGCTTTAGTTGTAATGCCTGTATTTGTATTTGATGTTAATATTCCTCCCAGAGCACCAGCACTTCAGTGATATGTAACACAACTTAAAAGCATCTGGGGAGGGAGGGGATAGAAGAAATGGGTTTTTTGAATCCCATGAGGAAATCCAGCCATGGATTTAGCCACAAGGTTCCAGTGGGTGTTAGCAAGCAGAGAAGGCAGTAGTTGGCTACAATCTTCCTTCAGAGCACTGCGGGCATTGCCTTGAGGTGCCCATGCCACAGACCCTGAGGAGCCATGGTGGGACCCTGGAGGGGAGCAGCATCTGTGCCCAGTGCTCCACCTGCAGTAAGATGCTGTGTCATGAAAGGAGCTCTTTCTCAGAGCAGCTTTTTATTCAAACATGGGGAAAGACATCAATCCCCTGCTCTGTCATCCTTGCCATTCATGTCCTGGCGAGGTCAATCCCATCCTTACAGCACCTCCTCATGCTGGTCCATGATGGGATTTACTGGCGTACTTGGAATTGTGAACTGATTCATTCTGTGAATGCAATTAGTCACCGCCAGCACACAGGTGGAAGATGAAAGTTAATTCTGCAGCACCTAATTAGCTGTCATTGCTGGAAAGGTTCGAGAGCAGAGACAAGATGTTTTGGTTCTGGGTGCACCATGAGAGGGTCTCATGGAGCAATGGTCAGATACCCCAGACTTCACCCAAGACCTGTGTGTTGCTTTTAACAACCTTTTGTCATTCTGTTAAAAGATAAACAAGAAGCTAGAGTCTCTATGGGTGTAAATCAGTGCGGCTCTGCAGGCAGCATAGCTGTACCAAATTTTGTCAGCCAAGGGGAGATGGAGCCTGTGGGTTAAATGATGACAGAATTATCCTTGTGTGAGTTGCTGTGTGTGCGTACGAAAATGCTCAGGCAGGTGTATACGTGCCCACACACTCGTTAAAGGTGACTGTTTTTTTAATTTGTATTTAATGCACCTTGGAGGCTTTACCTAGACAAGAGTCATAAATGAAATGTCATCAGATCGTTAACACATCCCCAACTTGTTAACGAATAATCACATGATTTGTAGTTTAAAAAGCCAGTTGAAAGACTCGCTGAGTAATATTCCTGCAGGTCCCCTGGCATGTGCATATATTAGAAATCCACGTGATACAAAGCACAGGACAAAAATGATTGATAGCAGGTTACAGTGCTCTTCATTACAATGAATTAATTGATCACGTCTAGCAGATTTTCCTCCCAGTGGAATCGCTGGATATTGGACATGTCTCTCTCATTTCTCTTCTATCCTTGCTGTTGGAAACACGCCAGGCAGTTTTATACCATCATTTAAATTTATTTGTGACCTGAGAAAGTTGTGTTGCCCTTGAGACAGTTAACTTTTTAACTTCCAGCTAAAAAGTTTGGTGGTATTTTAGGAGATACAGGGATGGATATTATAAAAAGTTTTCTGATGAGGTGGAACTCCTCAATCCAGTCCTAGCAGCAGGTCCCACCTGAGAGCTGTGTTGAAATGTTTTTCCTGATGCTTGAACTGCTCTTACTTGACTGGCATCCTATTCTAAACCAAACATATTCCAACGATATTAACCAGCACTCTTTTTCATAGTCCTGGGCAGTAGAACCCAAAAGCAAATGCTTGCAGGGAGCATCCCTTCAGCCTAGGGATGAGACTTCTTGTGACAGATAATGAGAAGGATGTATTGGTAGGGAAATAGAGTGGGAAACTTCTGCTGTTTTCTGTGCCATGCCGTTTAACAGCTCATGCCCTCTTTCTGGTCGGTGCTTTTGGTGGCTCTTATGTGTGGAATGACCAGCCAGAGACACAGAACAGGTTATTAACCTGCTGTTTTTACAAGCTCTTTCCTGGCAGAAATGTCCTCTTTGTTACACTTGTAACTGGCCTATTGCAGAGTCTTAAGTGTAAAGAAAATAAGTGCTCCAAGCCTTTCATTTCCCTGAAGTCGTGCAGACAGCGAGCAAAATACTGTGGAATTGCATTAGTAAATTCAAATCTGTTTTGTGGTTTTGCCCTTTGCCTGTAGATAAGGCAGTACTATTTGTTAAAGAACTCAGCTTCTGGATTCCACTCCTGACCTGTCTCAGAATTTGGCATTAGGTAAGACAGTAAAAAGTGGTCTGGTTCCCAGAATAATTTGCAGAGAAATGTGTCATCTCCAGGTGTGCCGAATGAGATTACACTTGTAAGGCTGGCGAGTGAAGACTTCTCTCAGACTCCACAAGCAAGCCAGCAGTTGATGAAGGAGTAGGATTTGTGCCTCTGGTCCATGATAACCTGCCTGTGCACTGTAAAAGAGACCCAACCCTGTTTGCCAAATGATGTCTCCTGCCCTTTTTACAAGGTGCCATTTGCTACATCCATCTTGTGCTTTATCTGAGGTGGGTTACAGCCCTCACTCCCCCATCTCCAAATTACCCAAGTCAAGCTATAGGGGGTCAATGAAGCAGGGTGGAACTCCTCCTTTCTCCTTTAGGAAAAGAGTATTTTAGGTTTTAAGATACAATGCAAACGTGTATCATCATATCTGAATTTCTTGCGGATGGCTTTCCTGCAAGTTGCTTCTTGTAAAGCGAGGGTAGGAAATATTGAAACAGGAATCAGCATTTCACAAAAGATGCAGTTAAAACACAAAGTTTATTCTCTTAACTCTCAATTTTCTATGGTCTGACTGGCATTAAAAAGTCTCTCTTTGATGAAGATTTGTAAGGCTTTGTTGCTAAGAACCAGAATATGCATTTGGAAATTCTGTTGAGTGGCTTTGGAGACGTGTATCCCTAGAGACTGTTTTAATTTCCATATTCATTAAACTGTTCTGCGGTGCCCGAGAGACCCAAACCCTTGAATAATACAGCTGTAGAAGCTGGGAAAGGAGACATCAGGATCGAGGAGTGCTTTCACCATCCATTTAATCCAGTCTAAGTCTGTGACCAATAGATCAGTCCTGTTCCTGACTGAAAATGTTTTTTTTCCTCTGTCCATCTTTCTGCCTTGGCCACACATTGCCACTCTTTCCTGTGTCCACAGCAGTGCTGACACAGTGTGCAGGGAGCTGTTCTGCTGAAAACTAGGAGAAAAAATGACTTTATGATGGATCAGGTTCTCTGGCTGAAAATAATCTTTTTGAGGTCCATTTTGTGCCATCCTGTAGAATTCTCTATTTGGTATCTCCTGCCATGAAACTTAATGGGACTATTTTAAAAGGTAGAAAGGTCTGCTTTCTCTGGAGCTTCACTTGCAAGGATGGCAATGACCATCACCTGTTATTTAAATGTCATCAGGGTGATGAGTACATGAGCTGGTTAACTGTGGCTCATCCTGTTGTCTTTTGAAGTGAATGCATATCTTTTATTGACTTAACTGGGCAACAGATAAGGCCCTGGATGAAAGAGCCACTATTTTACTAGAGGCCACTTGTTTCTGTAGGTTGCAAAAATAAATAATCCCAGACACTTTCAAAGATGGCTGGGGTTGGGCTGCACATAGCTTTTTTGTGAAGTTTTATTTAAAAGAAAAATAAATTTCTCATAGTCAAAGGGCTGCTGGCTGACCTGACCTTTTCAGACTGAAAATGGTCCCTGAAAGGAAAAATAAGATAATGTTAACGAAAACTCTCTCCTAGCCATTACTAGACTGCTGCTGAAAGGGATTTGGCAAAGGCTGAAGAAGTGTCAGAGTGAGAGAGCACCATCTCTGATGGAAGATGATGGTCTCTGACCTGGCCGGTGCCCTGTGAAGATGGAGAAATCTCCACTGATTCCAGCCAGAGTGAGGGTGCCTGACAGCCAAGAGAAGAGCTGTTCAGAGCACAGCCCTGTGGTTTCACACAGTTGATGTTGTGTTACATGGGAATGCACTGTCCTTAAGAAACTATCTTCAACAAATCATGTAATAAATATATATAAATGTATAGCGTAGTAAATGCAATTTCTTGGGGGGACACAGCCAGCCTTTGGTGCCAGCCATGCTTTCGGCATCTCTTTATATGCTGAAATGGTATATTTTGGGCTGTGCTTTTCAACAAATAAACCCTTCACCCCCACGTATATTTCCCATCTCTTCTGCTCAGCGTCCTTGCAGATGATATCTGCTTCATTAGCTGCCTGATGAATGGTCTGAGCACATTAGCATCATTTTATCGAGCCAATAACTATGAGCCTCACCCTGCAGAGCTGTGCAGTATCTGTCACTGGGAGGTTTCTAAAAGGTTAGGCAAACTTCTGTCAGGAATGGTTTAGGTGTGGGGAGCAAGAAGATGGACTAAATGGCTTCTGAAATGCCCTTCTCACCCTGCAATCTCTTAATTTAAAACCCTGCTATAGTAATAGGACATGATTTCTATGACAAGCATCTCTGGGAGGCTTAGTTGAGAGGGGGACTGGAAGCTGTTCATAGGCTGCACCAACACATTCAAAATGTCAGTGGCAGCCCAGCAGGTCACAGCTGGGTGCAGGAGGAAGGAACAGCAAGGATTGTCCCACCTAACCTCAGATATTTGTGTGGAAGCGAGTCTGTACAAACTCTGCAGCTGTGGAGGGAGAAACAGATGCAGTTCATGTGTCCTACTCTGAACACCTGGGATGTGCTGGAACCACCTCCTGGTTATCTCTCTGGTGATCAGCATCCCATGCTGCAGCAGGTTGACCAACAGCAAAGGAAGTCCTTTGACCCAGTTAGTATGAGTGCCTTTTTCATTTCCAGTGGGACACAATATTCATCCACTTTTTTATCAGTTGTTGTTTGTAAACATTGCTAAGGGTTGTCTCTGTCTTCCTCCTGCTGACAGAGCTCCTCACGGCTCTCTGAACTTCACCCATCATTCTGCAGACATCTGTCCACTGCAGGTCACTCTGCTCACTGGCCTAGCACTGGACATTTCTTTTAACACATTTGGGTTGGAATTCTGGTTTACGTTTAAACAGGTTATATAAAAACTTAGTAAAATGTCATTTATTCTGATTCCTTGCAAATATTGATGATATATTTTTGCTGAATTCTGGCTTTCATTCAGTAAACCTCTTCAGTTCATCTTTAATTTCCAGATGGCTTTGGCAGTGTTCCAAACTCAGCTTCTGGTTGTTGAAACCTGGTGCTTGAATTAGATTCAAGATGCAAATAGCCTGATTTTCAGAAAGTCTGAATATATGCAGCTGCCTTGTGAAGTTCTAAGTAATGCAATTAGGGCTGGGATTCTTACTGCCAAAAAAGCCTCAGATGAATTAGGGGTCCAGAAAAGAGAAATGTGGCAGAATACACATAAATGTCTTTAGGAATTTGGGGATTTAGGAATAATTGAAAGCCTGGCCCAAGTTTTCAGCTGAAAATCACTGATATAAGTAATTTCAAAGGAGATGAAAGAGGAGTGTGCTCATGTTGGGGAGAAGTGTAGAGCTGGGCATCAGGTCTGGAGGAGGGATGTGACAGCCCTGCTGACAGAAGGGTCTGCTGCTCCCTCATGGGCTGGGGTGATAGGAGCACAGAGGGGCAGCAGGGAGATTTGGGATATAATTACAAATAATGAGCGTGGTAAAAGAGGAGGAAGGGATAGAAGCTCAAAACTAACAAGAAATAGAAACTTGCTTCTCCTTTTCAAAGCCTGAATTAGAAGTGACTGATAAGCAGCCCTTGAAAGCTGTGGAGTAGTCTCAAAGTGTTGAAAGCGTAGTCCCTGGGTGTGCTAATGCTATGGATGCCAGACATGGGAAACAGCCACGCAGGGAGAATGCCGTGTCTCTGCATCTGCTGTCTTTGGGGGTGACATTTCTTGGTATAGCAGGGAAGTGAAAATGTTGACTCATTTTCATTGAGATTAGTCTGAGGGGAATAACAGTAGTGCTCAGTGAGGCTGGATTCCCTTCTTATCTCTGCCTGTAGTCATTCTTTCCTTAAAAGAGACTTTTATTTGTGAGAGGGGTTGTTTTTTTTTTAAATGTAGCTAATCCCTATTGTACATGTAAATATAGACAGCACAGAGGTCTGTGAAGATTATGGATGCCCCTTTTGGCAAGAAGTATCTTTTAATAGCACTGTGTGCAGTTAATCGGGTTAAGCAAAAGTATCTGTGGAACAAGAAGTTCACGTTCAGGGAAGGAGTAAGTGTCAGACCTCTGGAGAGTTGTTGGTTAGTAATACTGGGCAGGTAGCAAAGAAGAGTTTTTTTTCTTTTTTTTNTTTTTTTTTTTTTTTTTTTTTTTTTTTTTTTTTATTTGGCTCAGTGATGTCTGTGGTTGGAAAACAACAAGAGTAGAGCAAGCTGTTAAATTGCGGGAGCCTTTTGCTATTGTGTTTCATAACAGATATGGTAAATGCTCATTGCTCCTGGGCTTCATCCAGTGTTTTCTGCCCAGACTGAGTGTTCAGTGCATTGGGAACTGGCTGTAAGGGATTGTGCCCGCTCTGCTCTTCAGTTCTAATTAAGTGGAAGGAGTGCAAGGCATCTCCCATCTATGTGAAAGGCAGGAATGAAAAAAATGGTGCGGAAAAATAGGAAAGGCATTGAAGAGGGTGTTGCTCTTTGTCATGGAGAAAGCTCATTGCTATGAGGGTTGTCTGGAAGAAAGCTCTCCAGTCAGTGGAGAGGAAAACAATACTTGTAGAATTTCAGAAATGCCCTGAAATAGGCATTTACTTTAAGACGGGATTTGTGCCCTGGAAATGCCTGTGTCAGTCAGCTGTTGCAGAGGACTGTAAGATGTCTAGCTCAGATGCAGAGGTCTGGAAACATCTAATGTTATGTGCACTGGGTCTGGGGAGCTGGGTGAGGGGGGCCACTTGGTACCACTTAAAGTGAAGACAAGAATTGTATGAGAAGGGGCAATGGAGCTGCAGGGGACACAGGGTGGGACACACCTTGCTGAAGTGTTGCTCAGCCAGCTCGTGGCGGGCTGGGAGCTGGGCGAGGGCTGCAGGGCAGGAGGTGTGGGTGTCCCAGGGAGCCAGGAGATCTCTGCTGGAGCTTTGCACAGGGTGTGTGCGAGGGTGCCAGGCCCACACCATCGATCCCATATTGATGGGTTTTGAGCATAGGATGCTGGAAAAATTCTGTCGTGTTTTCCTCCCCCTGGCAGAGCTGTGACCAGTGCACCATCTCTTTGATGTCATGTGCATGCACGAGGGCTTCTTTTTTGTGCACGGTGTCCTTCAAAGAGAGCGTGTGTAGGTCAGAGAGTTTCTCATTAGTTTTGCATGGTACTGCAGATGTGATTTCACTAGTTCTCCAAGAACAATAAAGCAGAATTCAGTACAGGGTAAAGCAAACGCAGATGCCTATTTTTGGTAGCAATTTTCAGGTTACTATTAACCTTTCATTTGAAATTTAATGCTGAGGACTACACGTTGATCCTGAGCGGTTTCTTGGAACAGCATCAATTATCCATTTAGAAAATTGCATTTTTTCCAAGTTTAACCCTATGTGGGATGTTGTTAATTTTCTCCTGAGAGACAGTTTCCAATGGAAACTTACTCTTTGGGTCTGAAATTCAAACCAGTTTTGCCAAACCCTAGGAATTGTGATCAATAAAATAAGAAAAGCTATAGGAAATTACAGCTGAACTGGGGGAGGGACATATTTAGAAGATGAAGGCCAAGAGCAGAAAAGTAGTAAAACAGAGTCAGAATTACAGATAAAATTAAAACAGGCCTGTGGCCAAATGTAGAGATACTATACGAGTGGATGATAGTGGCGAAAAAACACTGAAAGCAAAGCCAGAGTAGTAGCTGGCAACAGATAACATCTGGCAATGGATTTACCATGAAATTCATTCCAGAGAACTGGTGGGTGAAGAAATTTTTCTGTCATGGAGTTGGAAGTAGATAATCTTTAATGTTCCTTTCAACCCAAGCCGTTTTACGATTCTGTGAAGAAATCCCAACATAACGCAGTGGCATTTTTCCATGAGAAACAAAGGTGTTGTAAGTGTCCCGTGGTGCTGAGGAGGCTCCACGGTCAGCCTTCTATATTTGGAAGTTCAAATTCCTGAGGCAGATTAGAAGCGCTGAGCCTGGTAAGCAGCATTAATGGGCAATTTCCAGTGCCTGCAAACATCGTATGTGATAGAGGGTGTGGGTGCTGCAGCCAAGGTGTACTTCCAGCTCATAGGGATGGACCTGAGCTATGCTGAGGGCTGAGGGCATCACCATGGCTGCTAAACCAGCTTGAGATGCTGGATCATGAAGCTGAACCACAGCTCCCTGCAGTTACATTCACCCATCATAAGGAGCCACAGTGGTTAAGTTAAAGCTGAAGTTGTGAGCTGCTGCCGTGCCTGTGATGCAGCACAAATGTGTTCTGGTTGTAAAAGATGGATACAGCTGGGGCCTCAGTATTTGTTTCATAGAATCATAGAATCACAGAGTGGTTTGCATTGGGAAGGGGCCTTAAAGATCTCGTGCCAAACCCTGTGCCATGGGCAGGGACACCTTCCACTGTCCCAGGTTGCTCAAAGCCCCATCCAACCTGGCCTTGAACACTTCCATGGATGAGGCATCTACAGTTTCTCTGGACAATTTTTTTTGCAGATTCTTTGCAGGAGGGTTGGAACTAGATGATCTTTAGGTTCCTTCCAACCTAGACCATTCTGTGATTCTGTGGTTCTCTGATTCTAAGAGAGTAGCATTGGTAGCTGGCAGAGATTTTTGGAGCTATGCATGGGTGTGTGACCAAAGGCAAAAGTTAATTTGAAGAGTCTTCAATACAGTCACTTAGCAGATAAACAGCCATGTCCATAGAGGTGTTTGCAGACATAAAGCTGAGATGAAAGTTGAAAAGAAAACAAACAAACAAAAAACCCCACACCAACCACACTTCCACAAGGGAACTGAGCACAGTACAGGGAAAAGTAATGGAAAGAGACCACATAGAATTCTTGTTCTGCTGTACAAACTCTGTGAGTCTTGTGACTCCTCTGTGGACATTGCTGCACACAGGGATGGAGTGGTCAGAGGGAAGGACATATGTTGGGTCCATCTCTCCAGAAACCTCATCTGACTGGTTAAAGCTGGAGAGGTTTCCATGGAGGGATGGAAACTTGACTCATCTGCCTGAACATG
Source organism: Falcunculus frontatus (assembly GCA_013398115.1). Classification (NCBI taxonomy): domain Eukaryota; kingdom Metazoa; phylum Chordata; class Aves; order Passeriformes; genus Falcunculus; species Falcunculus frontatus. Next base: position 365,914 of record VZRV01002750.1, on the reverse strand, counting down.
GAAGTAGAGCAGAAGCCTTGTGTTCTTTATAATTTTTGTTAGTGTCCTGAATTTTGAATCCCTGTTGATAGCTGACAGCTATCCAACCATTAGAGGGGATGTTTCTGCACTGCATGATGTGTCCCTCACAGCTGCCCCACTTCTGGGACTCACTTTGACTGCAGAGGGATTGCACTGCTGGGTAGACATCACTGAAGTGTGCTTTGAGAGGGTGGCTATGAGAGCAGCCTGGATTGCTGACCCCAAACTGCTATCTGTAATTTTTTTGACCTGATATTAAATAGAAAATGGGTCTGAACATGAGTCAGAACATTTCAATATACTTTTCTTTGCTTCACTCCAGTCTTGCATATTTAATTTAACAGCTAAATTTTTTTTCTTATGTCATATTAACTAGGAGATAGATCTATTACATTTATGTATTCTGGTTGCCTTATAGGCAGATTTCATACCAAGATTATTCGGGACTTTTTTTTTTTTTTTTTTAATGTATTCCTGAAAGATTGCATAATGAGATGAAAGGGGGAAAACACATATTATAATTGAGTATATTTGTAGAGTTGGGAGTGTGTTATATTTCATGTGTTGATCTGGGTTGGTTTTTTTGAGACAAATAGTTTTCCTTGCCAGTGTGCTGCGAGTTAGGTTTCTAAACCATCGACTGAGCTACAAAGATAATTATTCAGCTATGAAAATATTAATTCCAGAGAAATCAGATTATTATTTGCACCTGGATGCAAAATAGAAAAGGCTTTAATGATGTTTAGGTAGAACTTTATTAACATCTGAATATCTCTGGAGAGCTATGGTAACAGTAGGAGAAGTATTAAACTCAGTATTGTTTGTTTTTCTACAAGTAAATGAGGAGAATTTCAAGTCTTCTCCATGTGAGTCAGCTGAACATTTGCAGGAATTAACTAATCTATATCAGAGCCAGCATGGATCAATCTTATGCACCTGATCCCCCTTCTTCTGTTCCATCATGTACAATGTCAACTGCAAGGGAAGGAACAGGGGAAGACTGCCCCAAAATAATCCCTGTGTGCACAGAGTAGCTTCTCCTAGGGTAACAGAGCATAGGGCCTGATGTCTGCAGTCATGGCAGGAAGGCAGATTTCTGCTGCCTCTTGGGTGGGGTTTGCTGTAGTGAAAGTGAGCTGCACCAGCTAAAGAGCTCCTGGGCTTGTGCCTTGGGCTGCAGACACAGCCACTGCCTTCCCTCCTTGGTTCATGGCCAGTCCTGCCAGGAGAAGAAAGATAAATTGAAAGGAGCCAAGCTTTGACTCTATGGATCACCACACCAGGCTGCCCCAAAATGATGTTCAGAAACATCAAGCCTGTGGCTAAATTTTCCTTGGCCCCCTGAATTTTTGTGTTATTTTTATGGGCCATGACGGGATTTGCAGTGTTGGAGGTGGCATTCCCCTGAGGAAATGGAGAAGACTCTTTCTAAATTAAGTGACTAGTTTCCCTCTGTAGCCAATGAGGAGAAAGAAGTGTTTCTAGGACGTGTTATCTCCTTGTCCCCTCTGCAACAGGTGTCTAAAATAGGCACATGGCCAATGTTTTAGCTTTTCTGGATGCAGAGGGCGCTGGAGGTGGCCTTTCCCATGGGGAGCCATCTCATGGAGCTTGCCAGGACTTGTCATTTGAGCACAGGTCTGTTCCCTCTGAAGAAAGTCATTCACTGTTTCTGCCAGCTCCACCCAAACTCTCTCTTGGTACCAAGCTGGTTGAAGAATGAGATATTGCTGAGGTTTATTTTAATCATAAACTTCTGGCCTATGAATTTGAAAATAGAGCTATAAACACAAAACTAAAAATGTAATTAAATGTGAGTCTAGATGTTATGTGGGATCTGAGTCAATACTATTAATAAGATGAATAGCTAATATTCTTTCCTAGCTAATGCTAGGAAGTTTCTTACTGTTTCTCACTGAGTCTGCCCAGGACTTATCTCAGCCACAGAGCCAATGGGACTGATCTCCCCTCGCGCCATCGTTCTGCCTTGAGGTACTCCTCAGAGCTGATCCTGGGTGGCATTTTCAGAGGTATCCCAATACTGGGTTTATCTGCCCTAATTTGCCTGGGATTCCTCTGAAATTGTTAAAGAGGGAAAGGCACTTGCAGAAGGAATCATCCCATCCACCTTAGACATCCAGCCTATCATGGGATGGCTCGTGCTCTGGGTATGGCTTGCTCCATCTATCCAAGAGGAAGCCTCGCTGGCTGCTGTAAATCAGCTACTGTGATGGACAGAAATTTTCGATCAATCCTGCTCTAAGAGACTGGGAAAAAAATTCTAATGGAATCTGCATCCTGTCTATCAAGTGCTTTTGCAAATCCCACCTTCTGCCCTAGCATTTGTGTTGCGCAGCTTCTGATGAGTGCTGTGCTTGCTCTGTGATGATACACCGCAATCATCAAAGCTGCACAGTATGTTCCATGCCAGCTACTTCCTCTCTGGTTTAATTACAGCTGAGTTTGTTAATCCCAGTCTTGATTAATGAGCTTAATATGCAAATGTTATGATGAAACTGAAACTCTTTGTAATTGCTTGCAGACAGATTACCACTTCGAGTACACAGAGTGCGACAGCAGTGGCTCCAGATGGAGGGTGGCTGTCCCGAATCCGTCAGTGGAGTGCTCTGGACTACCTGACCCCGTGAAAGGGAAGGAATGCAGTATGTTGTGACTTCTCGTTTTACAGACTGTTACTGGATTTTTGTGCTATTTACCTTTGTAGGGCTTCCTAGGTCTGTCACTGATGTCCCGAGTTTCCTCGAGTTGTCCTTCCCCTCCAGTCCAACTTTCTGTCTCCTGGAGATGGGGAGCAGGGATTGTTTTTGCAGTGTATCTGTGCAGGTCACTGTCTGCTACAGGTACCCTTTAATGCTGATTCACAGACAAGGCACATCTATGACAGCACCCCCTGAAGAGGTATGGTTGCTTGTCTTGAGCTGCCCTGCTCTCCAGTTCTGCAGCTCTCCAGTACATTTGTAGCTGTACTGGCCAAAATGGTGACCAGGAATGGTCAAACTATATTTGCATAGTGTCCACATTCTCATTACTTTCATTATTTAGCTAATTCATAAGCGGAATGCATAAGGAATGGTAAATGTCTTATTTGCCTGAGTTATTTTTATGATGAAGCTCCTGCATTTTATTTATTTATGCATTTATTTTTTAACAACTTGGAGTGTTTTCATACCACTTGGTTCTGCATTATTTTTAAATGTTAAACCCCTTCTTTGCATCTGGGATATAAATGAACTGCTTCTCTGCAAACACATCCCTCACTGTTTTGTAGCTTCCCAGTCTGAATGCTCTTTCCCATCACACTTCCTTGCTCTACCAATTCTCTCCACAAAAGATCCTGGCAGTAATTTATACCAGGGCATATAAATTATTGTATCTGACAAATAGGATGAACAATGGCAACATCCTTGCAGTTCTATTGTAGCAGAGGTGTGATTTACTCACTCCTGACTCTCCTCCTCTAAAGGTTTATTTTCATTTCTTTATGTTCCAGTGTGAGGTACATAAATGTTTTCTTTAGCAGTGTTGATCACTGGAAGGTTTCTGACTGCTTGCAAGCATCATTTGTCAATGTGTCATTCCTGTTATTTGGGTTTCGTTTCCAGGGTTTTAAATCTGGAATCTCTGTATATCCTTAGGATGTGCTTTTTCAATTACAGAAATATAGACCTGAGAAGCACCTCAGGTGATCCCATAATTCATCCTCCAGCCCAAATAGCTGTAGTGGAAATGACTGTCATTCATGGCTGATGTTTGGCTGGACTGTTTTCAGGTACCTCTTGTGATGAAGAGCCCAGAAGCTCTCCAGATATTTGCTCATATATTTTGTTCTTTTCATTTTCCCTCCTGTTAAAGATTTTTCTGCTGTTGAATCTCCCTTGTTATACTTCAAGCCTATCACTTTTTGCTGCCTGCACTATAAAGGAGCAGATAGTTTCATTTCTTCTGCTGCACAACCACTTTTGGTGTACCCTGGAGTACATAGGTATAACTTGTTTTTTCTGACATACATTATTTCTTCTTAAATCTTGTGATAAATGGTTTAAGGTCCAGTAACATTACACTATCCTCAACTTTCTGCTACGGATTTGACAAATGGTTCACTTCCCTCTTCATTTTCTATTATTTGTGCCTTTTTCTGGTCTTAAATCAATTACAATGAGAATTCAGCTGGTTCATAACTATAGATGAATCCCTGGCTTCTCAATATCTGGTCCCTGCGAGACAAGGTGGAAACTTTTCCCAGCAGATGGGCTCTGATATTATACACCAAAGTACAGGATTCCGTTAAATACACTGGAAAACTCATCTCCTTCTTATAATGTTGCTCTTAAATCCCATGGCAATTCAGCTGGTTTGAGAAGCAATCAGATACTTGACTTTTTTACTGAACCCCTCAGATCTCATCTCCCTGGGCTCTTGGAGTTCTATCTTTTTTTTCTGTCTGCAGTAAATTAACTGGCTTCAGGGGCTGTCTGGCTGTGTTCTGATGACAAAAGCAATTTTAGGTTTCTCATCTCTTATTCTTTCACCTTTTGCTTAAAGAACAACCAATCTTTCAGCCTGAAAACATGAATCTGTCAACAGCAGTCAGTCACTGCAGAAATGTGCAGGGAACCCTTCTCCCATTCAGCTTGGCTAATGTGGTGGTTTTTACAGTAAGATATTTTAACCAGAGTAGAGTTTGGCTGACAGTCCATTCTCCAGTGGGTGGGATAAAGTGAGAGAGGCAGCTTTTGAAAACTGACTGCCCTACAAATCACTGGAGTTTGCACATGGGGGCCTGTTGTCAATGATGAGTTGTGTTGAAAATGCTGACAGATACCTCCTTACTGTCTTGTCATATTCTCTAAGCTGGTGCCTTCTGTCTCATCTGACAGCACAGCAGCTGGACCAAAGATATCTTACAGTAAAAGCATGAATTTCTGCAGCCTAAGGGAAACAAAAGGTTCTGTATCTGAGGCTTCTACAACTCATGTTCTTAGTGGATTGTGTGCAGAGTGAGATTTGTGCTGCAGGCTTGGCCAGGGGTTGCACACAACTCACATTAATGGCTCCTTGAGATGCCTTCCTTATCTCTTAGGCCTGGTGCTATTTTATCCCAAGATCTATCTAGAAATGCCAGAACTATGCCATTCCTCTGAGGTGAGTCTTTCTGGACATTCTAAAATTTTTTCAGATTCTCTTACATCTCATAGGTCCTACCCTGTGCCAGGACATATGACTCTGGCATTTTGGCGTTTGGCAGAATCCTGGAGTCTCCTTGGGTCTCTCTTTGGTCCTTCAACCTGCAGAATCAGGGCCTGCAGTAAAATCAGTCTGAGTAGGACGATTTCCAGCTTGAGAGGTCTGTTATCTTCAGAAGTTTTGTTCAGCATCTATTAATCCCGAGATACACTGTGGCCAACCATGTCTCTGCTCTTAAGAGAGAGTTGCACTTGTAGAGCAGTTGCAGTTGTAAAGCGGCATGAGCTCTTAGGGCTTTTTTATTGTCTCCTTGAGGTTGTAGAGCCCTAAGCGGACACAATGGATCTGGGGGAATCTGGATGAAAAAGTGGGGTTTTTTGGAACACATCTGCCATCACTGCTGACTTCACCATGTTTGCCGTTGTTTTCATCTACTCAGAAATGCTGCCACTTGAGAATATCTGCTGCTGATCTTTCCTGCTCCCTGAAAACAGAAGTGACGTGCAGGCTGTTATTAATTTTGAATCCTGAGAATACTGTGCCAACCTCTCCTTCTTCCAAATGCTCAGCATGCCTTCTCTTTAAATTGTGCCTGAACTAAGAATTTGAAAGATGGTATAACAATATGTTAAATGCCTCCTGCTCTGTAAATACGTCTAGACTGTGGCCTCCAGTGGAGTGGAAAGACACTTGAGATTGCTAAAAATGTGTTAGCTCAGGTTCTTCCTATATCTGGAGCAATTGAACTGTGGCACCAGAGCTCAGTTGGTGTCTTGAGATGTGCTTGTTTTCAGGACGTTGTGTTTTACTGCTTTTCATTTGAATGAACCCATTTAAAATTAGGTTGGATCTCTCTGTGCTCCGCTGCATTTTGAAGCACACAGCGACCTGCAAATCGCAGCTGACTGTGTCCTGCTGAGCACAGCCCCAACATTCCCTGAAACTGCTGTAGGCTCTGAAACCTGCCAGGATTCTACCCTGTTTTTGAGTCTTCAGAAACTGAATCAGCAAAGTTTACCTGCAGAGAAGACAGTGTCCTCTGAGAAATAGTTGTAGGATTCACAGTAGAAAGGGCTGTCATATTTTGACTGCTTTATGACCTGGTTATTAGAAGGGCTTTTTCACCTTTTTCTTGTCACGAGCAGCACAATGATCCACCTTCCCCTCCTGTTACCCTCCTGCCCTCCACATCTCTCCCATGTAGGTGGTAGGTGGGAAGGAAGAAGGAGGCTTGCATGAGAGATTTTTGTGGTGCTGTAGGAGGTCCTGCTATGCAGTGACCCAAATATGTGAGGAAAGCTGTGGTAGCAGCTCTGCAGTTGCAAGGCACTGGGACAACGTACCCTGTTCTGTATTTCACTCCCCTCTATTTATTCTGTTCTCCTTGCCATATGGGGCTGCAGTCATCACCACTTTCAGACCCTGCAGCTTGTGTTTTCCCATTCAGCACGGTGTGGTACCTCAGTGGTCACCCTGTGGGGCTGGGCTACCTCTGGACAGGCCGTGGCATGGCCAAACCAGACTGCTTGGACACCTCTCTCAGGTTTCTATTTGTTCAGAGCTGAGTCGCATTTTTGATGCTGCCACATCATGGTTGCAAGGGTTCCTGTGAAGAGATACATTTAAAGTCCAGAAAGATCTTGGCTAGGAAAAAGGCAATATTTATTACTCCTAGAACTACTCTGGCTCTCCTCTGCTTCCCATTTAAGATGTCCCCTCCAGGCAATTTCCCAATACTGTTCTGGAGGTAGGGTACATATGTGGAGGTGGAGGTGGCAGACAGAGAGCCTCCCTCAGCAGAATCCAGACCTCTGAATCACTCTTGACAGTTGGGAATGTGCTTTACTAATTTGATCTCCTTCATTTTTAATTACCACAGATCTCCCTCTGATCCCTTCATGAGTCTGATAGCAGGAAGGGAATTTAGCTGATAAGGATCACTGCCATCAGGGCAGTTGCTTGGGGTTTTAAATAGAAAATATTGATGGCGGTCCAAGGGAGCAGTTTGCTTTAGGGCTAAGCCCTTGCCTGCACCCCCTTATGGTTGGTATCTCTGGGAGCCCTTTGTTTTGGTGTGGGGCTGTAGGCAGTGTCTAATGGGGACTTTTTGGGATTTGGCAGTGGGAGCAGCACTTGGCATTGTGCTCATGCTGACACTGCACTGCAGTCTGTTTCTGTGGCCATCATCGGGCTCTTCTGCCAGCCTGACCATATGCTGCATGTTTTACACTCAAGAGTCTGAATTTGGAGCGAGCCTCCCTCCCCCCCCCTTCCTTCCTTCCTTCCTTCCTTCCTTCCTTCCTTC